>SATZ01000250.1:0-51986 GCA_004335205.1 Ascochyta viciae-villosae
GGTGGTGATAGTGGTGATGGTGACGATGGTGGTGATGGTGGTGACGGTGGTGGTGATGGTGGTGGTGATGGTAATGGGTGGTGGGCGTCGTGGGTTTGTGGGTGCGAGCGGCCGTGTAGTAGTCAGCGTGTTCTTGTTCCAGGGTTGGCTGGCTGGTGGGCGGTGCGCCGTGGGCGATGGGCGTGAGTGCGCGAGCAAGTCCTCTCAGCTTTCAGGACGAGTCTATCATCGAGCAGACGGTGCAAACCAAGGTCAAGAGGGTGCAGGCGGTGGGCGTGGGCAGGAGAGCGAGCACGGCGGGTGGTCGTGGCCGGAGGAGCGCGGCGGCCTCGCCCCTTGAAGCTGGTGTGCATTCATTTGGCGCGGCATCGTCGCTAACAGCTTTCGTCGAGTAGGACCAGGCACGATTTGAGGGAGGTGAGGGCTCGCCCCAGACCTCCTCCGCGCTAAACCACAACAGGCAGCGGACCGTCGCTCACCTCGTCGCAGCACCTTCACCAGCAGCATCTCGCCGCCAGCTCGACCGTCTTCCATGGTCACATTAGGCGTCTGCGTTCGCGTTGCATCGCCCTGCGACGTGAGACTGCAGCATGGTGGGCGTTCTGCTGGTCCGTGTCATCGTACATCGCGTGGCCTTCCTAGCCGCTGTCCGCATTCCTTCTTTTCTCGGGACCTTCATCCTCAGCTAGAGTTTGGGCCGCCGCTGGAGGAACACCAAACGCGAAACACCACCGCCTGCACCGCCTGCACCGCCTGCACCCTCCCTGCATCCTGCACCCTCCCTTTCGGCTTCTCTTCTCTCCCTGCACGTGTCTTGACGCCATCTGTCGCTGCCGCTGCTGCCACACGGCTGCTGTAGCTACACCACAAAGCTGACGCCGCCCATCTGGTCTTGTCATGCTGGACGCTGTGAGCCCACCACGCTCGGCCGCTTCCTGCCCCTCTCCACGCCTCTCCTCGCCATGGATGACGACCCAGCGACTAGTGGCACGATGATCTGAAAACTTCGTTCCGCTTTGCACTCCAAGCCCTGCCTCTTGGCCGCACTCCTCCCGAAACTCGGCTTCTCGCTCGTTGTTGGCTTCAGCAACGCACCAATCTCACCGCTGCGTCATCTCCACACGCCCCTTCCCTGTCAACGCAGCGTGAAAACTCGGAATCAGCACAACCCCCTCAACCAGCACAACCCGCTTTTCCAGTGACGCACCGTCCAAGCTCCATATAGCACAGCAACAGACGCTGTAGCTATCATCATGGGTCCTTGCACGTCTCCTGAACCACCACATAACGTCGCCAACTTACCTCCAACAGACATGCAAAACGTGCTAACCATCTCGCTCAATATCCTCCAACCCTACCGTCAGTCACCTCACCCTGCTAGTCTGTTGCATGTCACCCTGCTCACGAAGCGATGTGAATCTTTCCCTCATGCTGCGAGACTGGGTGTATTTTCTGTGAAAGAACGAACAAGCGTGCTCTTCCCAGCTAGGAAAAGATAGGAGATGCCCGTCAGCTGATTTACGACAAGGAAAGTTTCAGAGATGCACTGTCACTAAAATTGGTACAGACAACCAGCAAGTTCCATCATTGGCACTGCATGAATAGCTAAATAAACGGGGCTGCACTCTACGCGAAAGGACTTTATTCTGAATCACAACCTCAATCAGCGGTCGACTGCTTTCACAGTTCTTGTAAATCTAAACCCATGCCGTTACAGCGCGCAGCTGGACATTCTCTTCTCAGACTCATTGAATATTACCAAACGTAGGCTATAGCACTGTTTTCAAAGGCCAGTCTCCCACGCTTCGGCCCAACCGTATGAGATGAACCACTCGAGTCGCCCTGCTCTTAGTATGAGGTCAACACGCAACACGCCCACACACAGCTCTCAAAGTAAAGAGAACTGAACAACGCAAAATGAGCGTGCAAACCGCTTCAGTGTCACCGCCAGACAATCACCTTGGGTGCAGTCACCAACTTCGTCATCTTCTCAGAGCACTTTGAACTGGCGCAATCTCTTCGCACGCGGCTGTGAACATACCATGAGTCTTTTCCGACCATCACACTCCAGAACCCACCAACACGCCGCTTTATTGAGCATGCCATCGTCCACGACCAGGAAGTCACATCTCCCTTCTTCCTAGCACTATTACCAACACATTCCCAGCCCACCTACTCATCCTGTAAATCCATCTAGGAGACGCAAGACACCGCACCCACCGCTCACCACCCCAAGCCTAAAAACTCTCGCAT
Source organism: Ascochyta viciae-villosae (assembly GCA_004335205.1). Classification (NCBI taxonomy): domain Eukaryota; kingdom Fungi; phylum Ascomycota; class Dothideomycetes; order Pleosporales; family Didymellaceae; genus Ascochyta; species Ascochyta viciae-villosae. The sequence continues at coordinate 2,254 of SATZ01000250.1, forward strand.
TTCCACGTGAAAACACAATCCAAGCATACTCCGAATCCACGTTGCAGGTGCACAGCTATTCGGCTCGCAAATGCCGCTATGCAGCATACTATACCTTTCTGGGCTATGTAACACAATACAGCCGAGCTATTACCTCCTAACCTACTACCTCCCCATCACAAGCCAGACCCCCCAAAAAGACAAAAAAAATCGAGACGGTACGGGTTTCTCAGCCCGGAGTTCTAGACAGCGCTGTGGTAGTGGCTGGTGCTAGACTCAGCAGCTTACAACTGACTGGGTTTAGGAAGAAGAGAATACGCCGTGACGCCATGTTCTGTGTTTTGAGAACTTGCAACCTGGTGTGGAGTGCGTGGTTGGCTGGTTAAGGGAGGGGTTGTTTTCGGGGACTACTGTAGCTTATGATTTATATTTATATATGTGTATTTATATTTATATATGTGTATTTATATTTATATATGTGTATTTATATTTATATATATATATATACATACAACTAACCTACAAACCAATCTTTGCATCTGTTTATTCTTCAGGGAAAGAGATACGTTGCTGCTTTGCTGCTACTTAACTGCTAGAGAAACTGCCAGGACCATTATTAAGATTACTAGAGTGTGGAACTATACTATTGTGCATTATGACGTACATGCATGCGCTGTCGTGTACCGTAAATGCGTAAGTAGCCTTTATCTCCATCTCCACCTCCATCTCCATCTCCATCTTTACTCCTATCTACGTCTTTACTCCTATCTACGTCTTTACTCCTATCTACGTCTTTGTCCTTTTTTGGAGGGGCATTTCTCGTTACATCGCACCACACCGCACTACGTGTAAGCAAACCCACAGCTTCCTAATACTGTAGTTGCCAAGGAAGGTGAGGATACGCAGCGCGTCTGCGGGTTGAGGACTCGTTTGTGGCATTGCACGACGTCGATGGAGACAGATGCGGGACTAAGGTTGCTGGAGTGTTTTAGTCGTCGTTAGTGGTGGTGGTGATTATGGTTGTGGTGATGGCGGTGCGGATAATGGACAACGAAAGATGGGATGGAGATAGACGCTGACGTGACGGGATGGGTCGGCATGTAAAGAACAAGTGTAAGAAGGAAACCAGGCTACTATACTTAACCACGTCGAATGAGCACGTTTGTATTGTTGCTATCATTGGTAGCTGGTGGCGCTAGAAATTGTTGTATCCCCTCGGCTTACCGTACTGATAGAGATGAGGTGAAGAAAGAGGAGCGAGGAACCACGGTGGACATTCACAAACCCAACACTCCCTTATACTACTACATCACATATCAGACAGCAGATTTTCCTTGTCAAATAGCGGATTCAGGTTTACCGGATGTTGTACATCATCGCGACACTGAGACCGCACAGCAGGAGCGTTTGCATCGGTTTGCTCCAATCTCGAGTGTTGAGGTGGATGCATCTCGAGTCTCACTTGGGAGAACACCATCGCGCCTTATGCATATATAACATCGTGGTCTGGAGCATGAAAATGTTACGATGTAGCATCGCAGGGATCGATACTTCGAACGGCAGGTACGCTATCGGTGGGTGAGTCTGCAGAAGGCTTTGTTCGTGGTCGTGGTGTTCAGAGAACAGGCTGTTGTTGATATTCGAGAATGCGTGTGAAAATGGGCGGCGGTCGTGATACAGCGTGGGTGCTGTTAGCTACGTGGATCCACTGTAGATGGTGGGTGGAGTAGCAGGCGCAATTTTACGGTGCAGTGCTTGACAATGCGTTGATACTGCCGTCGTATCGCGTTTATGTGTGTGAGTATGCTGCGAGTTGGAAATGGGCGTTCAGCAAACTTCAACACGGGAGTGGGAATCGCAGTGGTGATTGACGAAGAACGGTCGGTCACTGGGCTCCGCGGCCTCGTCCCCAGGCGTGCCACGCGAGGCATCACCAGCTGCATGCATGAGCCGCAGGGCGTATGTACGGTCCCACATGGTGCTCCATCGCTCCTGGATGCTTATCTGTGGCAGTCAGCAGCGGACAGCCATCAGCGCGGTAAAGCTGGTAGCCATGATCCTTTGAGACCTGGCGTAGGGCGTATCAATCCGATGTAATCGAACATTTTCGCAGGGTGCCGGCCTCCTATCGAAATTCTGAGACCCAATCCTTCTGCGCTGGATGGGAGCGTGAACGATAAGTCCTGAGGCTCTGAATTGGATGCATGTGATGATTAGAGGAAATTGTGCCTCGACCGCGCCGCCTTTCGTTTGGCGCTAGATTCGTATTTTGGGTAGTGGCATCGCCTGTGAACATGACAGGTAACAGTGTTTCATGGTTGGATTGTGGACCTGCAGGTGCCCATAAACGTTTGTGTACGTGTGGCATCGAGGTGTTGTCATTCGAACCAGACGGCAGCAAATGGGAGGAAGTACGGGGGCTTGTCATGTTTCGAGTTGCTGTACGGACTTGACAACCCGTCCCATGGATCACGACGGAATAACGCGATGTGTCAAAACCAGGCGAGTGGATGCTGCTTTCGAACCCGTGGCCATGCAGCCTAGTCCCACTGCGGGGAAGTGCACATCAGCCAAGGCGACCTGGCAGTTCTTGTCGCAGCCTGAGAATGGAATGCTGGAAGTCGTGCATACAAGCTCTATCGAACCGGCACACGGCTTGGTGGTGTCGTCTAACGTTCCATAGAAAACGTAAGGTCAGGCGATCTCCGCACCCTCAGGACGGCGCAATTGTCTGCAAGCGTCGAAGGTGATAACGCACCCCCGCCCCCATCATCTGCAGGCCAGGACATCCGCGCGCCTGATGATAGCATTAGGCTAGCGTCGACCTGGTTATCGGGATGCTGGAGATGTCCTTGGCCGAGAGGGGCTCGCTGATAACTTCGAGAAAGACGACTCGAAGCTTGAAGACGGTCTCTTACAGGGTGCCGTGCGTGATGCAGCTTGTCGATAGGGGCGAAGATGATTGCTCCACCGGCATCGAGCTAAAGCCATCTTCATCCAGGATCAGCATCACAATTGCCACACGCACCACACAGGATGGATGCTCGAAAATGGTTCAGGGTGCGTTGTGCCCAGGAGAGCCTCAGGTCTCAGTCGCTGCTCGCTGCTTGCTGCACAGTGCGACTGCGGGTGATGGTGTTGCCGCCAGGGGACCGTGTCACAGGGTTCACAGGCGTACTCCCTCGGTGTGCACGACGGTCTTCTATCCCAGTGAAGTGCGAGCGATTCCTTCTAGAAAGCGCGCCTTTCCAAGAAGAGCGCCTCAGCCGAAGCCCCGCGTAGTTTTGCCTCCGCTTATCACGGGCCAAGCCTCTTGACAGCACGTCCGGACCGCCTATTGGCCGAGGTGCGTCTATCAGGACTGGGGAAAGATAAGATCCCAGCCAGCGTTGCCAAATCGTGCAATGACGGCCGGTGCTTGGTGAATTCGACACCAGGCCGCCCGCGTGTGCAGCAGCGAGTGAGCACGTCGTGAGATGAACCTAGAAACCCTAGGTCTAGCGGAGATGACCGGGGCCCAATGAGCGCTCGCTCCATAACGCTCCAGCCAGATCTAAAGAGGCAGTTGCCAAGAGGAAAGCGGACGGGGAATCGAGGTTGTAGTCTGGGCCGGCTGTGGATGGATGCCCTCCACTTTCGTGGTAGCGCAAATCACTGTGCGAAAATATAATTCCCGTCGTGGCCGACCTGTCCGAATCTCAGCCAACAATTCTTCGCTCATTTCAACGCCTTTGAAGCGAATTGCTCTTGTGCCCGTTCTCAACATGGCCCACATGCACGAGCACAACGCGTCTGCCCAGCATGGCGTCGCGCCCAGCAATGACCTGGCCCTTCACATCTCCCAGGAACACCAGCATGGGCACGTGCACCACAGCCCGCGTGCAGCTCACGACGACAACATTACTTACACCGTCGGCACCACTGACGACAAGAGCGTGATTCCCGACGCAGGAGCGCAAGACCATGGCCTGCACCAGCGCCTTCCCGAGAAGCATGGTCTCCATGCCCACTCCGAGTACGAGAAGAACGCCGACGTCGATTTCGAAGAGAAGGGCACGCGCAGCTCCACAGACCCTGAGATTGAAGTGGAGAAGAAGAGCAAGTGGTCGCCATCCGTGCTTTACAGGCGATTTAGGCTGCCCGTGCACATCCTCATTGGTGCTTTCTTCACTGGGTGAGCCACACAGTGTGATGTCAAGCTGTAAATGCGGTTTGAACTGACAACGTTAGATGGTGGGTTGCGTCTGTCGTCGTGCACCGCAATGACAAGAACTGGGTCATTCCGTTTTTGTTCTGGTTGGCCATCATGATCCGCCTGATCACGTGCCACATCCCCATCACCATCGTCACCAAGCCAATGCACTGGGTCTGGAACAACACTGGAGTCAGAATCGGAGAGCTCATCCCCGAAAAGATGCGTGTTCCCGCTGGCGCTGCCCTTACCATTGCTGTCATCATCGTCGGTTCCATGGCTAGTGAGGAGAGCCAGGACAACACGCGTGCCAACCGTGCCGTCTCCCTCTTCGGTCTGGCTGTCTTCATCTTCGCCTTCTGGCTGACCTCCCGCAACAAGAAGATGATCAACTGGCACACCGTCATCGTTGGAATGTTGACTCAGTTCATCATCGCCCTTTTCGTGCTGAGAACCGGCGTTGGTTTCGACATCTTCAACTTCATCTCTGAGCTTGCCCGTCTGCTCCTCGGGTTCGCCAACGACGGTGTCATCTTCCTCACAGATGCGACTGTGCCAGCAAAGGGTTGGTTCTTGACTGGTGTCATCCCCGCCATCATCTTCTTCGTTTCGTTCGTGCAGCTCCTGTACTACTGGGGTCTCATCCAGTGGTTCATCGGCAAGTTCGCCGTCTTCTTCTTCTGGTCCATGCGCGTCTCTGGTGCCGAGGCTGTCGTCGCTTCTGCTTCGCCTTTCATCGGTCAAGGTGAATCCGCCATGTTGATCAAGCCATTCGTTGCGCATCTCACCATGGCCGAGCTGCACCAGGTTATGTGCTCTGGTTTCGCTACCATTGCCGGTTCCGTGTTGGTCGCTTACATCTCCATGGGATTGAACCCCCAGGCGCTCATCTCCTCGTGTGTCATGAGTATTCCCGCCTCGCTCGCTCTGTCCAAGCTCCGCTACCCTGAAGAGGAGGAGTCTCTTACCGCTGGACGCGTCGTCATTCCCGACGACGATGAGCACAAGGCTGCCAACGCTCTCCACGCATTCGCCAACGGTGCCTGGCTCGGTATCAAGATCGCTGGTATGATCGTCTGCACCCTTCTCTGTATCATTGCCCTCCTGAACTTGGTTGACGGCCTCCTCACCTGGTGGGGCCGCTACATCAACCTCGACGGCGAGTACGACCTGACCCTGGAGCTCATCCTTGGATACCTCTTCTACCCAATTGCTTTCCTGCTTGGTGTATCTCGCCAGGGCAAAGATTTGCTCCTTGTCGGTCGCCTCATCGGTGTCAAGGTCATTACCAACGAGTTCGTCGCTTTCACCTACCTCCAGGACAAGGACTCCGATTACGCCGGCCTTTCTCCCCGTTCGCGTCTCATTGCTACCTACGCGCTTTGCGGTTTTGGTAACATTGGTTCTCTTGGTACCCAGATTGGTGTGCTCAGCCAGATCAGTCCCGGTCGCAGTGGTGATGTTTCTCGTCTTGCTATGTCCGCTCTTATCTCCGGTGTTTTCTCAACACTATCCAGTGCCACTATCGCTGGTCTGGTCGTTACTGACCAGGAGAGATTCTCGAGCAATCAGTAGATGGTGTCGAAAAGGTGTGAAAGTTTGGCGTTGTAGAGGATCCTCGTTGGGGACTCAAAATGTAATGTTAGTTGCCTACTCATGAGCGTATACCCAAGTAGAGTAGTAAGGCATGCAGAAATTGTTCAACATTTGAAACCTGAGAGTACCTCTGTGGATTTTGTCGCGAGGCAACCAGGCGCTTTTATTGACTTCCATGTGTGGAGACCATCGCAATCCGCCGCCTTTTGCACGCCATTGCCGCCCTTCCGCTTGCCCAAGTCCGCCCTCAATTTCCGAAAGCAGTTAGCAACTGGACAGTAGGTAGAAAATCTTACCTGAGAATTTTCGGCAACTGTCGGAGGTGACCGATGGTGGGTATGCTAGGAGGCTACCTCGAATGATGGCCTACTGTCTGGACCGCCTTTAGCAGACGAGAGTGGGAACTGCATTTGCGGAAGCAGACTTTTGCACTTTGCGCTTTTCCAGCGAGGCTCTCGTCCCGATTCAGCAGTGTAACCGCACGATGTTTGGATGGTCTGCGCCTGGAACAAGTATGTAATGTGCGATTGATATCGAAGCGCAGTACGCCGTCGTGCACGCCAGCTACACAGCTGCCGAGTGCTGCTTTTGTTCGGTTACTCCGGTATTCCTGCAGCTCAAGCAACGCAGAAACTGATCTACCAAGGCAACAGGATGATGGCACTGGTGATGAGTAGTTGCATAATGGACTATGCGGCGCCAAGGAGAACTGGGTAAGTCGAGGTGAGTCGCATCCGGTGGTCAAGTTTTGCTAGACGGAAGAGAGAAACGTGACAATCAGCATCGTAGTTGATGCCTCAATCTGATACGGTGAAGTTGATTTGAGGCACGTCTGAAGATGCAGTTCGTGACGTTGAGCAGGCACGATAGATGACTTCGACGAGACTCGTGCACAGGCCAGGCTACACACCAACGCGCTTTCCTCGAGCGAGACCGACGTCGATTTTGATTAGTGACGACACCATTCAACCAGAATTCTCCATGTACCTCATTCGCATTCATGGTAGAAAGTGTAGGTTAAGCTAAGTGATGTACTTCTTAGCAATACTATTCTTTGTTCAATTATCGTATTGATACACGAACCAGTAAATATTGTGAGAGTTCACTCCTTTTAAAAAATTTGCTTCCTTGTAACGTAGGGAAACGTCAGAGATGTGAGGAAAACAGGGTCCGCTAATTGATTAGATTATTTGTTCTTCGTCAATCTCCTTCCCTTCCCCCCTTTCACGCCTCAACTACACAGCAAGCATCACGCCGTCTTACAAGACACAACCGACAATCCATCTTTAGTCCCCGGAGTGCACACAATCGGCGAGGAGCTTTCAAATACTAGCTCAACACTTCCATTCTTCCCACCGGAGAACTGGATGTTCGCACTAGCGTTTGCCGAGTTCAAGCCAATCCCAGCTCCAACCGTGATGACTTCGGGGGTTATATTGAACCCGCCGCCCAGACCGAAGTCACTGGACCCAGCTTGTATTCCACCTGCATCACGTGTCAGCTAGAGCGAATTCGAAAGAGATGCGAACAAAGTACCTCCGTACGACACGTCGGCTTGCCAGTTGATGCCGCAACCTACGCCAATGCCGCCGAATGGTGTAAGGCTACCCGCAGCAGCGACATTACCGGTTCCACTGGTTGATGTGATGTTTTTGCTTAGACTCGTGATTTCAACGTTGTTGGCTCTCGGATGTTGATGTGATGTTGCGGACGCTAGCACCTGCATAGCGAGGAAGGGTATGAAGAGTGTAGTAAACATTTTGTTGATGATGTTACGCTACCAAGTTCTCGCAGTGAAGGAGGACCGTTGATCGTTTACAAAGAGGACTGCCGGCGGGTAAGGCTGTAGAAGATAAACAAGGTTCTATTTGTAGTCGGTGCATGTCATGGTTCAATGGTCAGGGGCAGCGGCATCGTCTCCAGCATCATTTAGACTATTCACCAGCTCGGTGCTTCTGGTCCATGTGTTTGTCTGTTTCTAGTAACTTTCTACTATGCTCCAGTATGTTCCGGACAATCCGGTAATTGCGATGTCAAGGAAGAACGTCCATTCGGACCGGACGCAACCCCCTATCCAGTATCAAGCGTATGCGGTATATCGCGTTAGTAAGACTACTCGGCCACCCAATAATCTACAAACTATAATTTCACTGCTGCGTTTACGCATACTGGACAAGTTCTTCTACGAACCGTCAAAAGATCTCTACGAGATGGACTGTGAAGTTGCAGACTGAGCAACATCTAAGCCATGCCTTCGGTATTATATCGGTAATTCTCACGGAAGCGTTGGGCCGAACTTCTACTTCCCTCCTTAATAGCTGCGCAATCGACTTCTATGGAGGAGAGTTGCAACTGGCGCAGGTGGGTTTTAGATCAACCTCTACTCGAATGTTTCACGAAATCTGATCTCAACACTGGCAGGGTGTGTGGGAGTTTGCGCTTCGACGAGTAGCTGCGTCGTCGTCAGCTATGTCGACCAGAACACCAGAACTGCTACATGGAAAGCATGCTCAGTTCTGCCCAAGCGAAGTAGAATTGCTGCACCAACTACAGCCAGAGCACTTACTGGTTTAACTCTGAGTGAAAATGTGGTTTGCGCAGCAGTCACAGATCGCGAGACGGCAACTCCAGTGGTACCGACTACACTGACGTCCTGTCCTGCTACCTACACTTGCCCTGAGAACGACAGTTGCCACAATTGAGGGTGTCAACTCTCGCATCTTTGCTTTTTCTTGTGGGACCGACTTTTATGGAGGCGATTTCGCCAATGTGGACGCAGCAAGTCTTGATGTTTGCACACAAGCGTGTGCAAACCACAGTGAATGCGTGGCTGCCAGTTATATTGGTGTTAAGTGTGCAGGCTACTGCTATCTCAAGGACAGGAATGATGATGCAGGCAAAAACCACAAGGTTGATGGTAAGCTTGCGAGATTTCCCCCCTATAATGCCCTAGCAAGCCACAGCTATTGCTATCAATGCCTGAGTTGTGACAGCCACTTCATCGACTCGTTCTCATCCGCAACAGACAACGCTATCTCAATTTCATCCGTTACGTTCACCAGTCCCTCCTTATCCAGCGAAATGGCGTTCTCTGCCTTCTCGAGCTCGTCTGCGGTTATACCGTCGAGTACCTCTAGCACGATCTCGAGCACATCCTCAGACGCCTTGAACTCAATTGCAAGCGCTACTTCTGTTACAACTACCTCATCTTCATTTGAAGTATCGTCCCTCGACGCCTACCTCAACATCGAACTCAACTTCAACGCTGTACCTACCCCCATTTGATCCTTCTGAACCTCGGAGTTGAGGATAGTACTAGGAGCTCAGTTACCTCGTGGACATATCTGAGTGCTTCAGTTCTCCCTGGAAATATCGGAAGATTCAGTGCCGATTCTCATAGCGGCTCATACAGTTTCCAGGCATATTTGGCAATAACGGATGGTACGTGTATTGTCTCAGGCCGTCACTGTTGTTCCGGGAAAAGCCAACGATGTACTGGTCTGGAAGAAGACAAAAACTGCTACAGTGAGTTGTTACACGTAAGTTTACCACAACAACAATGCGTTTGTAATTGGTGCTGGGTTCCTGCTCATAACTTTGTACACGCAAAATGTGGGAAGAACTGCAGCCGACATAACGGCGCCAGGATCTGGCACTCTTGCCGTTAGGATTGACTGTGTTCGTGGCAACTCACAAGCAAGGATCTGGCTTGACGACATCACTATGACCCAAGTCTGATCTTGAGTCAACACGGATTACGACTCTTATCGTATGGATCGCACAACATAATCAATGATGAGCTATCCTGTCTCTACTGCGTCCCTTCCAATGCCGAAACAGGCTGTTTTTCGCAAAACGAATGCGCTGCTTTATCCATCTCTGACTTTTTTGTAGCTTAAAGAAGTGTCACCAGTCGCGGCTCTGCCCATCGCCAACATCATCACCTCAGCGGTACCTGCCTCTACCTTTTCATCTCCAGGTGTACATGTACCATTACCAGCGGACACCTTCTCCCTGGTTCTAATGTACCTCTCTCATCGTCATTTAAAATATGAACTTCTCCACTTTATCAACCTCACGCGACTCTGTAGTATGATATTTGGTTCGATCAGACAAGCTCTAGATGCATACCATATGAAACACATGTGACAAGGCACTGCTGAGATTCACAGGTTTTTGATTGGGCAGTGTATTAGAACTCTACAATGCGCTCATCCATGGTTCGCTACGTCTCGATACCACAACACGAGAGATGCTCACGGACCAATCCCAGACCGCGCAACTCTCTTACCATAGCCCCTGAAACATGGTTATCGAGATCTACTCGATAAAGTATCTGGTTTTAATATCGTCGACTCAATATTTGAGCAAGCCCCTTCAAACATACTCAGAACACTTCGCACACCTCCCCACCCTCTTCTCAAGATTACCCACACTCCATCATGCTACTCCGCAGTTTCCAATATACCAACGACAAGGGTGTTCTGTGCAGCGTGGACGTCCCAGAAACGCTCCAACCGTACGCAGCTGAACATCTCATGGCTTTGGAGAATCTGATAACGCGCGTCAACGGGTTCGTCATTCAGGATGTACCCATATCATCGCAGGGACCCCAAACGACAGTGAAAGATGGACCTAGCGGCCTCCTTGACAACCGTATAGCAGCAGGCGCTCATACAAGCACCGGGAAAAATGGATATATCGACCCCCTGAACGGCTTCAGCGCAGAAGAACTCAAGTTTCTCTACTATCGGAGATGGGAAGAAAACGGCATCACTAGCGCCGAGGAGGTGTTTCTTCTCGAACATGGTCTGGGCGAGGCCGATTACGTTGTTTACGAAAGCTCTTCTACTGCTTCCGAGGCTGCTGCTTCTGAGGCTGCTGCGTCCGAGGTTGCTGCGTCCGAGGCAGCTCCTATCCCAGAACAAGTACTCGCGCACTCTCATGAGCACGGGTGCAAATGCTCGTTTCCATGGAATTGCAAGTCAAAGCCAGAGCCTCGTCCAGTCTTCAGCGACGCATCTTTCGGGCCTGTTGGCAGTGGACGCCCAACACCTCGTAAGACTGCGAAATCCGTAATCACTTCAGCCCCGTCTTCGAGTCGTTCGGCTGCAGTGTCGCCGGTTCAGGCGCCCACTTCCACCACACCGTCACAACCTCCGCCACAGCCTCGCTTCTCTACGAGGCGAAGTTACCTTGAAGCGGTCGAAAGGTTCTGGCAGGAGCGAGAAGACGAAGTGACTGTGGCTGAAGAAGATGTGACAGAGGCACTTGAACAGGCCATATTGGTTGAAGAAACAGATCAGGCGGTAGACCGATATCAGATTCGTCGAGCGCATCAAATCAGAGAGCAATACTCCTTCGAGGTAATACGATACGAAGAAAACTCCACGGTTTTTCGGGTGGAAGGAGATGTGTTGAGAAGGCCTCGACGGTACGCACACCCTCTGTGTAAGGAGAATTTTTTCAAGATACTGATCCATCCATCAGGAATAGCCTGTAGAGCAGGCTTGAGAGTCGCGTCCGAGTATTGTGTTGGCCTGCTTGGCTTGCTAGGTGTTCTTTTATGGGTACGTTGCGATTAAGACTGATGTGTTCCAAACCTTCAGGAGATTTCGCTCATTACGCATACTTACAGCTTCAGATTTCGATGTTGAGCACGTACGGTGTAACCGATTTTTTCTTGCGAAAATGAATGACCGTAGATATCAGGATTTCAGTTTTGCGGTACAGCTGAAGATGGCGCTGTGGGGAGGTTTTTTGGGATGCTTCTTGAGTAAGAAAACAGTTTGGCTCAGGTGGAAATGCAACGGGTGTCACGACGTTGATACTGGAACGAATCAATATTGGCGCGGTGTTTACTTGCCCTACTTTGTTCCTTGGGCCCCGTGAGGTACACCAGTCCGCCGTCTCGCCATGCTCTGCCCGATAGCATTGCGCACTTCTTTTTCTTGGTGTACGACATTCTGCACCATGTATTTTTTCAGTGCCTCGCGTAGCTCACTCTTCGCCTTCTCATTCTCCCTGTACGGTATCGACTCAAGCTCCAGCAAACGCGATGCATCCTTGTTCGATTCGGCCACGAATGCGCTCAAACGGTCGAGCTGCTGGTGCTGCGTATTCTCGGTATCGTCTGTAGGTTGTGTGGGACGTTCAGGGTCGATGCGATACAATGGCATCAGCAGGGCTAGGAATTGAGCGGCTGATATGGAGGCCTTCTTGGCGATGGCAATGACCTGAAAGGGGAGATAGGCGGGCCGCAGGTTGAAGGAAGCCACCAGTGGGTTCAGATACTTAGCCAGGATCGTAGGGTGATCTGGTCGCATAGCGGTGCGTACTTCGAAGGTCGCCACTGCGAGGAGCCCAAAGTACCGCCAATATAAGCCATCCTTGAGGAAGCCCAGGGCATTCGCGCCAATGAGAAAGACTAACAGGACGCCGTAGTTTGTCAAAGCACTCAGCAAGGCACTGTCAACGTAGTCTTTGACTGTCAAACACGACTGGCACTCTCTGAGTATGTCCGGTCCGAAACGATCATACGCGAAGCGCTTCGCAGGGTCCAAGATGATGTCGCGTGCGTGCTTCAAGTGAATGTAGTATGCATTTGCAGCGTCCCTGTCAACACCAGGACCGATCTTGTCGGGGTGGAAGCGTATGGTAAGCTTTCTGAAGCGCGAGTTCAGCCCGCTCTCGTTTATGTTGATCGGTACGCCTAGGTCGTTGTACGCGTTGCTCGACCGTTGAAGATTGAAGTCGACTTCATAGATGGTGAATGCGAAGTACGCGGCATAAATGGCGATGAGAATCTGTCGGCGGTGCTTGATGAAGCGTGCGGAGCCCGGTTGTGGTTTGGGGTCGCCTGCACGAACGAAGATACTGTAGAGAACGCTCTGCGCCCAGCCGGCAGCCTACACATGTTAGCTTATGTGCCCATACGTGTTACGACAGACGATTATACCAAAGGGATTAAGAACTGCCAGACCAGGAAGGGCCCAATCGTGTCCCAAGACATGCTTGCTCTCGCCATATTGTGCTTTACGTATTGGTTGTCATGAGGCTGAGGTCAAGGAGGTGAACAATGGATGCGCGCGACAAGTGGCATCCATTCGAAGGTTCCGAGGCTGATTAGTCATTAGACCACGTGATATGGTCAGCACCTTTCACGCGGGGCATCCCACTCTTGCGACACGATTCGCCCCTGCCCTCGTCAACATGCGTGATTATGGTACAAGATTGCGGCTCACATTGGCTCTCAGAGCAGATTGTAGATATGCAACCATTGATGAAACTCAAAAAAACAACGATTGAATAAAACCACTGGCAAACAAGAGGCAAGCTTGAGTTCGATGAAAACAGTACGTTTTGACTATGGGTATAGGGCGGTTTATCGACTGTTCTATGATATCGAAGAAGACAAACAAACATGAGATCTACAATCTCAACCTGCTCCAAGCTCATTACTGGAGAGGCAACATCCACATGACGACATAGCGTCGGGTATCTTTCCTTCACATGTTCCAAGCCATGCATCGGCAAGCCGACGCTGAAGTGCACACTGTGCACTTATTCGTACTCATTACGACCAGCGTTCGAACTTCAGGCAGTAAGAATTTACTGAGGAAGCCTAGCGTTACCGGGGAGCATCTCCTCCTGTCTGCCGTTCTGCTTCTCGCTGCTCTTCTTCTCGTTGTAGTCGCCGCCAGAGCCAGTCTCCTCGTCAGAGGTCTCGTCCATGCCGTACTCGCGGTTGTAGCGGGAGATTTCTGACTCGTCCATGACGGGAAGCTCCTTCGCGGCCAAAACGTAGCTCTTGTTCTCGAGGTAACCCTTGGCGAAGATGAGATCGATCTCCTCGAGGGAGCGACCAGAGGTCTCTGGGTACAAGAAATAGATGACGGGGAAGAAGATGGCGTTAAGAATAGCAAAGAACAGATAGGTGTAGGCGCTGATGCTCGAGATCAGAACGGGGGTGATCATGACAATGAACTGCATTTGTTAGTAAAAGCACAATCAATGACCAGGTATACACTTACGAAGTTCCAGAGCCAGTTAGAGATGGTGGAGGTAGCGTTGGCCTTCGCACGGGTCTTGATGGGGTTGATCTCAGCGGGGTACAACCAGGGCAGAGGCAGCCAGGTGGCACCGAAGAAGGCAATGTAGGTGAAGAGACCAACAGCGGCACCCTTGGCAGCGGAGGATGTGCCTGGCAGCAAGCAGCCGAAGGTGAGGATCATGGACAAGCACTGTCCAACGGTACCAATCAGGAACAGCTTGCGGCGTCCGATACGCTCGACGAGGAACCAGGAGGTGGTAGCGAAGATAGAGTAAACGATCATGTTGATGCCACCAAGGAGAAGAGCCAAGTTGTGGGTAGTGCCGAGAGCGTTCTGGAACAGAATGGGGAAGTAGTAAATGACAGCGTTGCAACCAGAAAGCTGCTGCATCATCTGGGAGGAAGCACCCAGAAGCATGCGGCGGAGATGCTGAGACTTGCCGTTGGTAAGGACGGCGGAGAACTTGGTCTTTCCGCCACCACCAGACAGGCGGATAGCGTCCTTGATGATGCCCATCTGAACAAGAACCTCGGGGTCTTCGCGGCGGAGACCGTTCAGAGCAGCCATGACAGTAGCGGCTTCCTCTTCGCGGTGGTGGGTAAGGAGCCATCTGGGCGACTCAGGCAGCTGGGTCATCATGATGATGACGATGATAGCAAAGACAACCTGGAAGGCAATGGGGAATCGCCATGTGAAGTCGTCGGGTCCGTAGAGACAACCGTAGTCGATCCAGTAAGCAATCAACGTGCCAATGGCGACGTTACCGCCCTCAATGCAGATGACCTTTCCACGGTTCTTCGCACGGCAGCACTCGGCCTGGTAGGTAGGAATGGTCGAAGTGTTGATGCCGTTGCCGATTCCGGTGATGCATCGTCCGATGATGAATTGTGCAGTAGCACCGCCGTTAGGAGGAACAGATGCGATCTGGATAATAACACCGACAATCATAACGGTGGCACCGAGGAAAATGGAGTTGCGACGACCAAGCTTGTCACCGAAAGCGAAGATGAAGCAAGCACCGAGGAAGCAACCAACAGCGTAGATAGCGACGACGAATCCCTCATAAGTAGGATCTCCATCAACCTGGGGAAAAGCCTCGACGAATGCGGGGGCAGAGACGATACCAGACATGACACCCTGGTCATATCCGAACAGGCTGCCATGGTGTTAGAACGTGTAGAAGACAGGGCTAGGGGTGGTGATACATACAGGAAGTCGGTGGTAGCGACAATGGTAATGAGGACTTGCAACATCCTGCCGGACTTGCCCCAGTAGGTGGGCACGCCCGACTCGTTTTCTCTGTGAGGTGCCATGGTGATGACTGATCAACGAAAGCTGGAGAGAGATGCTGGGGATTGTACGGCGGGGAGAGGGTCCCTCTTTAAGTGATCGTCTTGAATGCCACGAGCCAAAACTTCGGCAACGGCTGGCGTGAAAGTAACGAGCAACGGTCCACTTGGTTCCACATTTACCAACGTCGGTCTGACACGAGAAGCACACTAGATAACGAGTTTTACATTATCTCGGACTTGGCTGTGGTTGCATCGTGCAGTGATGTCGCTGACGGCTGAGGCGTCAAATAAACAGTGGGTATAAGGCGAACCAAGCAGGGTCCTGAGTGGATCAAGACGCCTTGGACCAATCTTGGAGAGGAGCGGAGGACGCTTGGGGTGGAATAAGAGCTCGGCAACCAGCAGCTTTCGTCTTAGACCGAGGCTCCTCCGCCTTGCGTCATAGCCTCGCTGCTTGCTTTGCACCCCTGCACGGGACTGGGGATTGCGGAGGATTGGGCAGCGGAGGTTTGCCGACTCGACTCGTTTGCAACACCGGCGAGCGTAGAGTTTTCTCGCATCGCAGGCCACTCACGTTCGGCGCGGCCGCGTACCAAGACTGAAACACACGTCAGTCAATGCAGGTACAAAGACTTTCCCTTCAACCGTCCTCGGGCAACGTACCATAATTACTCGATAGCGTCCGAAGTTTTCACATGAGGGCAGCGTTGCTCGTCTCAACACATCCATGTTGACGTCACGCACCGGCGACTAACATCTGTCCCATGCAGGGTCGAAACGACCGTGCCATGTGCGGCTCTGCAGCCTCTTCATCTTGGCGCCGATCTTATCCGACTTGAATCTTTTTGGTGGAGCATCAGCCTCTTGACTGGCGGCCGGGAAAGACTTTCTCAAGATTCGGCTGCCACTACCGCGCCAACACGAGGAGGAATGTGACGGGGAAAACGGGCAGCACCGACGTCATTGCGGTGAGGACTCTCGAAACGCTCAAGTGTCGCAAAGTCGCGATAGAAAAACTTGGTGTTGGGAACGAAAGCGTCAACATTCCTGGCTTGTTGACGGCAGCATTACCGGCGCAAAGAGCGCGGTAATTGCGGCGTGCGTACTTGTGGGTAGGAGAAACCCGTCCATCAATCAAAGTTGGCATGTACCACGCTGATCAAAGATTCCTTATGCACGTTAGACGATGGAATCGCGGTGTGGGTTATTGGCGTGGGGTTTGTGGTGCCACACCATGCTGAGGTAATTAGCGTATGCGCCGGTACTTCCTCATTGAATGTCCCGGCAGCGAGCCGCATCACCACGCGTTCACGTCGCGCACGCAAGCGCTGCATATCTTCGCCGGTCTCAGCGACAACCTCCAGAGTTGATCTCCCAGAGCCGTTTGCGCGGAATCAGCAGCTGTCAGCTGGACCTGGAGAAGCATTCCAGGTATCAAAACAACAAAGTCCCTGCAGAACTTCAGTCCCACTTTTGAAACTCACCTCGTTCTGTAGTAGCACCATCTTGACTCCACACGGCTATGACGGAGCCTCCTGCGAGGTCATCACAAAGCCGCATCTTGGCTATCCCTGTAGGACTACGGCACGTAACTTGCAGGCCTCTCATTTGTGCGGACTGTTAGCGTCGTCTGCATCTAGTAATTCGTCCCACCATCGTAAGAGCCGCATCGCTCACCGTCTTTGCCAAGTTGTATCCCTTGGGAACCACAGGTCCGCTCTTGAGGGAGGCTGTGTTCAGCCTCATGCATTGCACTGACCGGAACCAACCGTTCGGATAGGCGGCCGGTGTTGGTGTGGTGCTGTTAAGCTGTGCCGTCCGCGGATTCCTTCGCGCCTCAGGTTGAGGCTCTCACTGAGCCGCTGAGCCGCTTCGGTGCAACTTTCTCCGTCAACTAGCGTTACGGTTGCAGCTGACCATGCCCAATCATTGCCAAGGTCACAGACGCAGGCGGCTTGCCCGACGAAGTTCGTATCTTCTCAACACTGAACAGATGTCACTTGGCGGCTTCGATCATTACCTGTTGTAAGTATCGATCTTGCTCACAGGCATTAGAACATCAACAACAAGCCGCCAAGAAAGGATTGAGGCAGTCTACAAAAATGTCGCACTCGTCGTTTCTTGGCCTCGAGTCCTTAGAGGCGGAACTCTGAGCAGCACCGTGGCCCGCACGAACGGATGTCTTGAATCGCCTTAACATGTATCTGTCAGCGACAGCAAGGAACTAGGGAATATGCAGCACAGACAAAGCAGTCCCTCTATCGGAGCGAGCTGACACTACCCATGTCTGGATTGCTGGGGTGCATAAGCACCCTTATGACTGGGAACATACAAACCCGACAGAAATATAAACAAAGAAAATGCGGACAACCAACGCGGCACTTGGTGTTCCGCTCCTCGAAATGTCTTCCCCGGTTCTCGGTCTCGTGTTCTTCTCCGCACCTGCTTGCTATGAATTGTGGAGAGGTTCCACACCACCATCAACAACACTACGGACTGCCCGATTGTGTCTCTTTCGCAATAATTGCCGCGCGGCACACAAGAGCGACCATACTCTTATGGTGGCCATAAGCGCTTGCAAGCGAGCTTCGTAGAACCTCTCCAAGCCGGCAGACTTCGATTGAAACTGGGGAAACAATACTTCCACTTTTACTCCACGCGTCCACTTTTCTGACAGTGATCAGCAAGGACTTGCCTTTGGGGAATTTTGGATATTGCTCCCCACCAAGACGAAACTTAGCTTAGAGATCAACGGTGCCAGACAGTTGATCGTCACTGTCGACTTCAATGCATGATCCCCCCAAATACTCAATATGACCACTGCACCCGCATAATTTGTAGAAGTATACATTGTGAATACCACTGGATTTTCTCTTTTCGATCTCTTCGGTAAGAGCTGTTGAAACCATGAAAGTGCACCCTTTCCTCCACGCTACCATACATCACTCACAGCTTCGCACTCGGACCCAACGCTTTCTGAACCAACTCCAGCACCCTCTCCGCCGTGCCCCAACTAGCCTGGTATCCCGCCCCAGAATGTCCGTACGCATGCACAACCGGGACATTCCACTTCCTCTCCTTCTCAATCTCAATCCTCGGGCCGCCCTTTCTCGATGCTATCAACGCGTTAGTAAACTCGCGTCCTTCCACGCCCCCTGAAGAGTTTGTAGATACTCACGTCGCAGCCCAATATTCCTGCTAATAATTTGCAAATCTTCGGGCTTCCCCAGCTCGGGCGCCAATGCACACGATCGCTGTAGAATCTGCGCTTCGAGCTCAGAGTCCCATTCGTTGCTCCAGTCGTTGTCCTGACGGCTGCCGCCGAGGATAACACCGCCGCCTAGGGTGCGCGGGAACACGTAGGTGGTTGTTGGGTCGATGCGCTTCGGCGAGCGGTAGTACCTGATGTGAGTTAGTGCGAGTAATCCCCTGGTCTGGCGATCGCGTAGCATGAGATTGAGCGTGAGATTGGGAAGTGGAAGAAATGCGCACGGCTTACGTCCGCCCGTACTCGTACATTCTCTTCATTGGCTCTTTGGGCTCGGCGACGAGGACTGTCTGTCCGCGCGTGGGGTACATGTTTGTGTCTTTGACGTCCTCGAGCTTGAGCGCACCGAGGCCTGTGGCGTTGAGCACTAGAGTTGTGTCTGGTTGGGAGGCGAGTAGTTCCTTGACAGAAGACAGTTGTCTTCGGACAAGCTTGATGCCTTTGCTGAGGGCTTGGGATTGCAACCTGCATCGCGCTGTGTTAGCATCTCTACTCTCTCCCTGCGAGGAGGGAGATGGAAGAGTAGTGGAAACATACCATTGCAAGTACACTTGCGTATTAATCCTGAACGTAGTCGGAAACTCGAGTCCGAACACCGCTCCCTCAGGCAACTCATCTTTTTCCAAGTTCCGCAGCCCACCAACGAGTTCGTCATACCAAATCTTTCCCGTCTCCGGAGTAAGCAGGTTTG
Source organism: Ascochyta viciae-villosae (assembly GCA_004335205.1). Classification (NCBI taxonomy): domain Eukaryota; kingdom Fungi; phylum Ascomycota; class Dothideomycetes; order Pleosporales; family Didymellaceae; genus Ascochyta; species Ascochyta viciae-villosae. Next base: position 21,326 of record SATZ01000250.1, read on the forward strand.
TCTCTTCAATTGGCGCATCAAGCACAGCCCACATTTGCTGCCTTCCCAACCCCGCCTCATTCCCTTCACCAGTCTTTACAACTCTACAGCCGTGCACGTCCTTGCCATCCATGAGCTGCCCAAAGCGGTTGAAGGTAATTTCGTCGTACTTTTCCAACAAACCGTTATCATTGGCCATCGAGGACCAGTTTGCGCCGGCCCAAGGGGAGGTGTATTCTATGCTGCGGTCGCCGGGAAAGTGTTTGGCGATGATAGTAATAGTAGATCCAGGATAAGCATTGGCGAGAACAATCGAAGAGGTCAGGCCGATGATGCCTGCACCGAGAACAACGAAGTGCTGGGGTCCTTGGGATGCCATGACGTCGAGCAGTCCAGTGGTGTGGTGGGTGAGTACAGAGATCTAGCTGTATAAGCGTGAGATGATGGCTTTGTTATTAGAAGTTGCAGTCTGGCAGATTATCGAAGGCTGGGTCGAGGAGTGGTTATGATAACGCGGGTGCTAAAACAACTATATATTGACCCTTCTGAGAAAAGTTGACAATCTCATGAGTAGTCAACTTCGGCTTATCTTGGATGCTCAGCGAATGCCATCTTGTCCGACGGGAAAGCGCATTAACGACCAATAACATGAGCCAGTCGACAAACTCAAGATGTCTTTGAAATCGGCATCTTGCGACGGGATGAATGCAGCATGCGAAAAAGATACTTACAGTCCAACCGGAATTGATGTTCAAGTATCGGTGTTCAGATTAGTGATGTGTGAGTGGCTTCGGAATGGATAGACAGGAGCTCCAACGATGATCGGCATCGGACCGCATTCTGCACTCGGTATAGCGTATCGTTGAGCTGACTGCGGCATCCGATGCGGAGGGCATGTCCGCCACTTGCTAGCGGAGACTGTCAACCCGTTCTACAGAGGTAGACGTACGTTGTTCAATGTAATAAAGAATGTTGCAAAGATCAAACGGCTTGGTATCGATAAGGTTGGGGTAATAGTAAGGGGTATCTGTAAACATATAGAGGAAAGTATGACAGCCCAAAAGCTGCCAGTGCATATACAGGATCGCAAGATGAACCCCAATGGACTGAATCCTAGTTTTCGCTTTTCCGTGCCAACAGCCAAAGACTAAAACAACAAAGTGACTGCGCCTAAGCAGATCCCTTGATAAACCAATCAGAACTGGCATCAACCATGTAATTCGTGATGTTAGACTCGTTACTGTAGCTGCCCTCAGGCATTTGCATGTTCCCATCCGTCGTGGGATAGGTCGTTATGGTATCCATAGAGACGGGAAGGCGAGGCATGTTGAAGAAGTCGAATACGTCGAGGTATTCCAATTCATTCGGGGCTGGGGTGCGAGCTGGTGTCACAGATGGCACGCCAGCAGCGCCGTCGAACTTCGGTTGACGCGCAATTAGGAAGTCGAGATCAAAAGCACATCGCCGCATGTCAGCCAGGATCTTGACAGTTGACGGCGTCACGCGTTCACCGCCCATACCGGCACTCTGCTGCGACTCTTGGTACTCGGATAATACCCGAGAAAGAAGGTTTGCATAGCGTGTGCCCACTTCCCAGTACTGACCCAGGTCTTGGAGGGTGCTGACCAGAATGTTGATAGATGAATCGACACGGTGATCAATTGTTGAGCCATGTACCAGTAGGACGCGAGCTGCCACCCAGCATGAGAAGGCAAATGGAGGTCCGAGTTTGGTCAGCAAGCCATTATCGCGGATAGAAGCGCACAGCGCTGTGATGTTCTCCACGGCGCTCAAACACCGCTGACTAGCACTGAACGATGGTGTGAAAATAGGCGAACGATGAGTAGGGTACGCTGCTGACGAGTGAAGACGAATCACGGTCCTGCAAGGGTCAGCCAATGCTGTAAGGTTATCATCATCGTACTTACGTATGGAAGGCAGCATGCAGCATCACCAGGCCGCTGTTCAGAGTCTGATTGCCTCCTGGCTTCGAGAACACCCTGGACGAGTTGCCATACTCAGCAGGTAAGTTATATTTCCATTGCTCGATGGCGTTGTCAAGCTCGCGATACTCGCTTTGCCACTTTTCGACATCGGAAAGAGATGTGATATCGACTGGTTTCTTCAAAAACTTGTGAATGCGGGTCAAAATCCCAAGGATTTCCACATAGTAAGAGAATGAGCCCAAGTTCTCAGGCCGATTCATACTGTAATCAGTTCTGGTCTTCGTGTGGAACCACCTAGTTTCGATAGGTACATTGCGAGCGTACAGATCGTCTCGGCAAGGTAGCCGTCGATCGATTTCATTCTCGTCCAGAGCGAACTCAAAGGCGGTTGCCACAGTAGCATAACGGTCGAGAACGTAAATCATCCAAAACAAACGACGTCGACTTTCCTCTTCGATCCAGTCCTTTGGAATGGGAAGCACGTTTGCTCGCAATGTATAAATGGACGCGTACTGCGGGGCAACCATCGGCGAGTACGTCTCCATGGAGAGCCCCAGCTGCACTACGGATCGTGTGATGAGTGCGAGCAGATTCCACCCCGGAGGCCCGTTGGAGCAACCAACAACGTCAAGAGCCAGGATAACCAGCGCCTGCAATGATTTGACAGAGCTGTTCTCGATGCCGTACAGCAAAACCTTCTCTTTCGAGTTTTTGTGATAACGTGCCCTCTTGTCAGGGGTCAATCGCTGGTCAGACGAGAACTTGACAGTGGTGGCCACAACGGAGTGCAGTATGATACGGTCGGCCTCATCCAGGCTGGAGTCGCCGAACAAGGAATTGAGAGTCGACTGGCGATGCAGAATAGGGCACCAGGGATATATGTGCTTGAAGAACAGGTCGACGAGCCCATACAACAAGTCGTATGGTGGGAAGTCTGCATCAGCTTGCCCTAGCGCTCGCGACATGGAGGGTGCAAACTGATCGGTGCTGAAGGGGGTGTATCCGTCTCGTTGCAGGCCTCCTAACCCAGACTGCATCTCCTCAGGTTGGCCGTATCCATTGCCTGAGATCGAGGATGACCTGGCGTCCAATGTATTGCCGAAGCCATTTTGTATCGCATTCTGAGAGGGGAATGTCGAATGCGGCTTCTGTATGAAGAGGGCAGTTTCGGGACGAGGGATGTGGGGCGTCTGAATGACTGGTGGGCTCCGGAAAGTGGCCACCTCTTGTGGGGACGGCCCGGACGCTGCGATCTGGTTCTGCGAGAGGTGGTTGATCTGCGACTGCTGCTGCACAATGAGCGTCTCGAGCTTGTCGAGGCGTGCCTCTGCTTCACGTTAGCTGGCTGGCTTCATGTACATATGCACATCATGCTACGCGTCCCAGTCGGTTGGCTGCGGGTAGCGCAGCGAGCTCTACTCACCAAGTTCGCGCCCATAACCAGCTCTCAAGCCTGGCTTCTTGCGCGGTAGGTAGATCTGCACACATCCGTCAGCAATGGCTCTTTGATGTCGTGTGACAGCAGCTTACACATGTCGAGTGGTTCTTCAGACACCAGCCACCTGCATGGTACATATCAGCATATGATAGAGATAACCTTCATGAGTCAAGGCCAACTTACACGCTGGATGACCGCGATCGCACTTGACTTTGCGCTGCTTGCACGTCTCGCAGCTCACGCTCAGCTTCTCGCGTTTGCGCTTGGAGCCGCTCTGACTCCTGCCAGCGTCGTCGCCGCTGTCATCCTCGCCAGCGCTCCAAACCTCGTGATCATCGTCGCCTGGTGAATGATGAGACAATTTTGACGTGCCATTGGGGCTTGCACCCTGGTTGTGCGCAATGCTTGCGCCGTTCGCAGCCGTCGCATCCATTGTTGGACGAAGCGTCTGGAGCGAGCTCGCTGAGCGTGAACTCGGTTTCCTTTCTGCCGAGGATGTGAGCGGGGTTATGGGTTTTTGCTGCTACCCCAGATTGTGTATTCACCCGTTAGCGCCTCTTCCGCGGCCTCTAATTGGCAGAATTGGGTGGCCTCGTGCTCAGATGATCCGCAAAACCCACTTAACCGCTGTATCGAATTTCGAATCATCAGATGCCGAAATACCTCCCACTACCGCCGTCCCAGGCCGTATTGTGTTTGGTCGCGAAGCGGATGCATTGCGCAAGACTTCGGCCTGCTTGTCGCAGCGACTCGCAGCGAGCTCGACCGAGAGAGCACTCTGGCCCATTATTTTCCGCGTGGAGGACCACTCCACCTGAGCGAGCAATGTCCCCTATCTATTTAACAGTCCCGCGTCCTCGGCCTTCCAAGCGTTACAGACCCCTCACCTTTGCTCCGCCCTGATTCTGCTGTCAACCCTTCATTCACAATGCCTTCTTCAACCCAAAGCAGCTCTGTGAAGTCGTTCCCCACGATTAAGCATGTGCGCACCTTTCTCACCCAGGGTCCCGGGTCTGGTGGTGACTACCACAATGTCCACGGCGGCCATTGGTTGATCGACAGCAAGATCTCGACTCCCATGTCGCAGTACGAGAAGTACAGGAAATCAAGGACCAGCTGGGGAATCAATGTCCTCGGTTCCTTCTGCGTAGAGCTCGAGGCTACAGATGGCACAAAGGGTTTCGCGACTGGTTTCGGTGGCCCGCCAGCATGCTGGTAAGCTTGACAATCAGATCAACGTCAAGAAGTCAGCTGACATGTGGCAGGTTGGTTGCAGAACACTTCGAACGTTTCCTGCTCGGCGCCGATCCCAGAGATACCAACTACCTCTTCGAGCAGATGTACCGTGGAAGTATGTTCTACGGTCGCAAGGGGCTTCCTGTCGCCGTCATCTCCGTCATCGATCTCGCCATCTGGGATCTTCTAGGCAAGATCCGAAACGAGCCCGTCTACAAGATGCTTGGAGGATCGACCCAAGAGAATGGCAGGCTGAACTTCTACTGCACTGGCCCCGAGCCGGCTGCAGCAAAGGAGATGGGTTTTTTCGGTGCCAAGGTTCCTCTTCCGTACGGTCCGGGTGAGGGTGTCGAGGGCTTGAAGAAGAATGTCGAATTCCTCACCAAGCACCGTGAGGCTGTTGGTCCCGACTTCCCTCTCATGGTCGACTGCTACATGTCTCTCACCGTTGCCTACACAATCGAGGTTGTCAAGGCGACCGCACACTTGAACCTCAACTGGTGGGAGGAGTGTCTTAGCCCGGATGACACCGATGGCTTCGAGCAGATCAAGCGCGCCCATCCCAGCCAGAAGTTCACCACAGGAGAACACGAGTACTCGAGGTACGGCTTCCGCAAGCTGATCGAGGGCCGCAACCTGGATATCCTCCAGCCCGACGTCATGTGGGTTGGAGGTATGACAGAGCTCATCAAGATCGCTGCCATGGCATCTGCTTACGACATTCCTGTCGTTCCTCACGCATCGGGGCCGTACTCGTACCACTTTGTCGTCTCGCAAGCCAACTCTCCTTTCCAGGAATACCTTGCCAACAGCCCTGACGGCAAGTCTGTGTTGCCAGTGTTTGGTAACCTCTTCACCAACGAGCCCATCCCCACCAAGGGTTACCTCGACGTCAAGGACCTTGATCTGCCTGGCTTCGGTCTCGAGCTGAATCCCAACGCTGGTCTTATCGATGCTGCGCGGATCCTCAACCCTGCGCCGGTCAAGGCTCTGAAGTCCGCTGAGGAGCAGGAGGCTCAGGCCAACGGTACTGCAAACGGCCATGCATAGAGTGGTGCTTCGTTTTGAACGGCGTTTTGGGGCGCATTGCATCTGTGACACAGCTGGCGTTGAATAAACACGCCGTGTTGCTGAACGTCTAGATGGTTCTGGCGTTGTGCATGAGGTCTGCACTTGCAGCCTCTGGGTCAGCGATTACGAAAGTACGACCTTATGTCGACAATCTTTATGTAGTTCACGATCAATCTAAGACATTCGACAGAGTTGCCCTCAGTTGGTTATTTTTAGCGACGGTGATGATCATGTCCGTGTTGCCCCACACCGCTCACACAGCAGCAAAGCTGTAGCAGATTCGTAAGGATTGATGAGACTGTACTCATCGTACCTGAGCTCAGAAACGGGTTGCATCGTTTGCTCGCGACGTTGTGCGACGTGAATAAAATCAGGAAAAATGACCTGTTCTTCAGCCGTGACCGCTGCGTCCGCGTTCGTTGTCAAAGCTGTAAGCTCAGCGGTGAGCGCCTTCCACGCCGAAGTGGGGCAATGCACAACATTGAGCTGGCTGCGCCTGCTCAGTCTCTGTCAGTTTCCATATAAACAAATCTTCCCCTGCATTCATCACATCATCCACACTGCTTCGATTGCAACCCTCCTCCCATTAGCACGCACCCCGCTATATACGCTACCCCGCTTGCATCATGGAGGCTATCAAAGACACAGTCAACCAGGCCCTTGAGAAGCTCAACCTCGGCGGTGCACAGGCTGCTCCTACTAAGGAGCCCTCAGAGGAGCAGCTGAATGAGCTGAAGTCCAAGTACGAGAAGGCCGGACAGGAGCAGGTCTTTGCTTTCTACGACAAGCTCTCCACAGCCGAGAAGGCCGCTCTCTTCGAGCAGCTGTCCAAGTTCAACCCCGACTACATCAACGAGATCACAGAGAAGGCCCTGAAGCCAGCACAAGCCGAGTCTACCGAGACAAAGCTCGAGCCCCTCCCCGAGAGCGCCACGTCGTCGACGCTCGACACACAGCAGGATGACCTGGACAAGTGGTACAACAGCGGTCTGGAGCTCATCGCCGAGAACAAGGTTGCCGTCGTCCTGATGGCTGGCGGCCAGGGCACACGATTGGGCTCTTCAGACCCCAAGGGCTGCTACGACATTGGTCTGCCTAGCAAGAAGTCGCTGTTCCAGCTCCAGGGTGAGAGGATCGCAAAGGCCGAGCTCTTGGCTAAGAAGAAGCACGGCAAGGACAGCGTCACCATCCCCTGGTACGTCATGACCTCTGGCCCTACAAGGAAGCCCACAGCAGACTTCTTTGAGAAGAACAACTACTTCGGCCTCAAGAAGGAGAACGTTGTTATCTTCGAGCAGGGTGTGTTGCCCTGCATCTCCAACGACGGCAAGATCCTGCTCGAGAGCAAGTCCAAGGTATGTTGACAGACACGAGAGAAACATGTTCTCTGCTGACTTTCTCAGGTTGCTGTGGCCCCTGATGGCAACGGTGGTATCTACCAAGCTCTCATCCAGTCCGGCGTTGTCCAGGACATGGGCAAGCGCGGCATTCAGCACATCCACGCTTACTGCGTCGACAACTGCCTCGTCAAGGTCGCCGACCCCATCTTCATCGGTTTCTCTGCATCGAAGAACGTCGACATCGCTACCAAGGTCGTCCGCAAGCGCAACGCAAAGGAGTCTGTCGGTCTCATCCTGCAGAAGAACGGCAAGCCCGATGTCGTTGAGTACTCGGAGATCGATGACGAGACCGCCGAGGCCAAGGACTCGAAGAACTCTGAGCTTCTGAAGTTCCGTGCCGCCAACATCGTCAACCACTACTACTCGTACAAGTTCCTCGAGAGCATTCCCGAGTGGGCCAAGAAGCTGCCCCACCACGTTGCTCGCAAGAAGATCCCGTACGTCAACACTGAGTCTGGCGAGACTGTCAAGCCTGAGAAGCCCAACGGCATCAAGCTGGAGCAGTTCGTCTTTGACTGCTTCCCCTTCCTCAGTCTCGACCAGTTCGCATGCATGGAGGTCAAGCGTGAGGACGAATTCTCGCCTCTGAAGAATGCAAGGGGCACTGGCGAGGACGACCCGGACACATCGAGGTTGGACATCATGACCCAGGGCAAGAAGTGGGTCCAGGCTGCAGGGGCAACCGTCGTCAGCGAGGACGCCAAGGCAGGCATCGAGGTGTCGCCGTTGATCTCATACGTAAGTGACCTGAAACTTCCATGCTCCACCATCTGGCGCACGATTGAACGCATGCTGACGCTCTCTCCAGGGCGGCGAAGGTCTCGAGTTCCTCAAGGACCGCACCGTCAAGGCACCGGCCGTCATCGAGTCTGAGGATTAGGACGAACAGAAGACTTGGAATGATGGCACCATCATTCACCTCGACGAGCATAACTGGCGCCACACTGGACCTGGCGATCTGTTGATGCCGCGCGGAGTGCCCCTCATCAACCCACATAGGGACGATGGTCGGCCGCCGTCCACTGGCCCACCCAAAAAGTGTTGGGATTAGGAGAAATAGACATGACTGAATGAATCATATTGAAGGCTTGACTGCCTCTAGAGTTCCAAGCATTGTTTGAGATAGGGCTTCGATATGTGTGATTCTTCGTTCTGAGGAGCTGCTCACTCAATTGCAAGCCACTGACCCTCTGCATGGTCCATATCCGTGTCGTCTCCTTGCTATCATTCGGAGCGTTTAACATCAGGAAAAACAGACATGTGTGTTATTTATCTGGTCTCGAGTCTTCAACTGTTGTGTCATGTTGCGTCAGGCTTCGACAGCCTTCAATGCTTGCCTCGCGGTGCAGCTTGAAGCCTCTTTGTCGAGCTTGGGCAAGCGGAATCAAATGCCTTGTAGAGTTACAAGTACCGGTGGACGCAAAGGCAAGCAGGTCGACATTTGGACACGTCTTGTATGTTCGCTTATGCCCAGCTTTCCTACCGTCTCGATGCATGCAGGAACCAAATCACGGACATGTCCGAGCACTGCAGCAGCTATGGTGTCATAACGCGGGGGGCTAGGCTGAGAAGTGACATCTTGGGCGGCAGACGCGCAGAGGGAAATTTGACACGAGGGCTGATGCAGAGCGGCAGCCAAACAGGACGCGAGGGTACGCTGACTACGCCTGGGAGCATGCAGTGTGATAGGGGAAAGGAAGGTTCTAGAGTAGATGCAGTAAGGCCAAAGTCCCCAATCTGGCCCCTGTTGCGTGCATTTGCTCTGTCGCAGACCTCGGAAAGACTTGCGTAGCGCAGGGACCGCCGCGGGCAAGCAGCAGACGTCGCTTGCCGCCTGCAGCCCAAGTCTTGTCTACCCCAAACTCTCACCACGCACACCCAAATCCTCGGAGGACGTTGAAGCTGTGTTGCTGAGGGAAGGAAGCTTGAAAGTAGGTTGCGCCCACATGGCACCCACTCTGCACCGACGACTAGGCATGCGGCGATGATGCGCGACAGGTGGTTCCACCCGGCGCGTGCTCCTCCGTACTGCCGTACCCCTCGATGACCTCGAAAAAACTTCGACTAACAGCCACGCGTAGGTGCAGGAATTGAAGCAGTAAACGAAGCAGTAAACGAAGCAGGTACGAGCGATCCCTGCCATCTCCAGCATTGCTCGCACGCGCCCTCCGAACCAACGGCGCAAACCCGCTCGACGTCACCCCTCGACTTCACCCCTCCTTCGCCCACTACACCCCTTTTCGCACACCCTCAGCCAGCGACGTATGTACTTACGCCCCGTCCAGAACAATCGAAAGAACCGACACCATGTCTTCTCTCTCTCGTCGTGCGTGCTTCAAGTGCGGAAATGTGGGACACTATGCTGGTAAGACAGCCTGGCGCATTGCCTGAGGGGCGCGCTGCCGTGAGACGCTGTCGGGGGTGGCTGTCGCGATACGGCGCTTTGGACAGCGGTGTCTGCATCGCGTCACCTACAGCTATGTGCGACGATGATATCATGTATGTGCCACTGACGTGGAACTGCAGAGGTGTGCTCTTCTTCGGAGAGGCTTTGCTACAACTGTAAGATGGAGCCTTGGACCTGAAGCGGCTTGCGAGCGCATACTGACTGACGCTTCATAGGCAAGCAGCCCGGCCACGAGTCCAATGGATGCCCCCACCCCCGCACCACCGAGAGTATGTCATGCATCGAGACTGCAACCCTCAGCCATCACTGACCCTTTCGATAGCCAAGCAGTGCTACCACTGCCAGGGCCTCGGTCACGTCCAGGCTGACTGCCCTACCCTGCGCTTGAGCGGCGCTGGCACCAGCGGACGCTGCTACAGCTGCGGCCTCACCGGCCATCTTGCCCGCAACTGCCCCAACCCAGGAATGGGCCGTGGAGCTGGCGGACCTCCTCGTGGTGGCTATGGAGGCTTCCGTGGTGGCTTCGCTGGTGGTGCTCGCCCTGCCACTTGCTACAAGTGCGGTGGCCCCAACCACTTCGCCCGTGATTGTCAGGCTCAGGCCATGAAGTGCTACGCTTGCGGCAAGCTCGGCCACATCTCTCGCGATTGCACGGCTCCCAACGGCGGTCCTCTCAACACTGCTGGCAAGACTTGCTACCGCTGTGGCGAGACCGGTCACATCTCCCGCGACTGCACCCAGGCTGAAGTCAACGGTGACGGCGGTGCCCCTGTCCCCGCTGCAGCCGCTGTTCCCACCCAGCCCATTGCCCCTACTACCGCGGTCGCATAAGCGCGTGCCGACTCTCGACATTGCAGCCAAGGCGAGTGAAATCGCCGCGATTCGCAATGTCTAGTTGGCTGTGCGTTGTTTCTTTTCTTCGGTTTTTGCATCAACACGATCGTTTCTTCGGCCTCGGCACCATTCGACAAACTTCACGCATTCACGAGTTACTATCATCGAGCAAGACAAAAGTTTTCACGAGTCCTACGCTGATACCCACGTACGTTCAACCCTTACTTCAGAACCATCGCATCCCATTAGTACGAACAGACGACGGCTTGGTGAAAATTGGAACGGCGATTCTATTTCTTTGCATGTACCCTCGGACTGGCTACGCTTTCGGTGGAAAGGCAGCTTATGCGAGCTTACTTGGATAGACTAGGTCTCTGTGGCCTGGAAGGCGGCTGTGTGTGGTGGTTTGGTAGTGGAAAGTTGAGGAGGGATTGGGGTGGTGCGGAGAGGAGTGAAGATGTGTGTAGTTGTCGGAGCTGAGTTGGCATATCTGCCTTGTTTTTCTATGTTCACCCTTACCACCTCTTGCATATGGTGGGTGTTTAGTACACAATCTACCAACGACCTTCACGGTTCTCCCTCTGGCATTTCTTAGAATTGGTGGTGCAGAAGCTCAGTTGACCTCAACCAGGTAGTTGGATTGGACAGTGTTCGCTTGGGACATCACGCAGCAAGCGTTTTCTGCAAAAGGGCTGTACTTTATTCAGTCATCGCGCCTTGGTTGTGGTCCAGTATTTCAGCCGGTTGCCTGCTCGGTCTGCGTCAGTGTGTATTGTCCAGCGCTCCTTCCTTCTCACACATCCCCACGTGTTTTCGCGCTTTAGCGCACCACTCCACCGGTTGTCGAGCCTCGATCAGAGCTCGCAATCCTTTCTTCTCTGCTCACTGTAATCTCCCTGTTCGCCAGGTCAATTCACGTTGCTAAATTTATCCACTCGTTTCGCATCTTTTCTCCTCGCATAGACAGTAGCTTTCGTCTCACATCGCTCAGCATGCCTTCATCAGTCGCCAGCGATGAGTCGCACAACGAGGTGCGTGGAATTTTGCCAATATGAAGGACTGTTTGACCTGACCTCAGCTGCAGGACAGCCACATTATCGACATTGAAGCTATTCAGGCCCACGGCATTAATGCAGCAGACATCTCTAAACTTAAAGCCAACGGCTACCACACCGTCGCTGCAGTACACGCCACTACTCGCCGCAATCTACTCAAAATCAAGGGTTTCAGTGACATCAAGGTCGACAAAGTCAAAGATGCATTGACGAAGTGTCAGGTGCGCCATGTCGTGTCATTGTGTTTCCGTGAGCATCACTCACCAGAACCGCAGCCTTCAGGAGGTGGCTTTCAGACTGCTCACGAGCTCGGACAGCAGCGCAAGCGTGTCATCAAGATCTCTACAGGCAGTAAACAGCTCGACTCTGTCCTTGGCGGGTAAGTTGAGCTTGACAGACCCGTGTGCCGTCCACTAACCTTACCAGTGGCTTCCAGACTATGAGCATCAGTGAGGTCTTTGGCGAGTTTCGTTGTGGAAAAACCCAGTTGTCTCATACCATGTCGGTCATCGCACAGCTTCCGAAGGACATGGGTGGCGCTGAAGGCAAGGTAGCTTACATTGGTATCATGAACCCAGCCCACTAGGGTGAGGTTTGACAACTAACAACTACCTCAGACACAGAAGGCACGTTCAGGCCCGAGAGAATTGCGCAGATAGCAGAGCGCTTTGGTGTCGATCCTGAGACTGGTACGTCCACTTCTGATATTAAGAGCTTCATTGACATCCACCAGCCCAGGACAACATTACCTACGCTCGTGCTGTCAACTCGGAACATCAGATGGAGCTGCTGAACAAGCTTTCCGAGTTTTTCGTCGGCAACGAGTACCGGCTACTCATCATCGACAGCATTATGGCCCTCTTTCGTGTCGACTATACCGGTCGTGGCGAATTGAACGAGCGCCAGCAAAAGCTAAATCAGTTTCTTTCGAAGCTGACGCATGTCGCTGAAGGTGTGTCTAGGGCAGCTCTTCCAACCGTCATCACTGACCTTGTTTCAGAATTCAATGTTGCGGTCCTAATGACGAATCAAGTCCAGAGTGATCCAGGAGCCAATGCCCTGTTCTCTGGAGCAGACGGTCGCAAGCCGGTTGGTGGACATATTCTCGCTCACGCTTCAACCACACGTATACTGCTTCGTAAGGGTCGAGGCGAGGAGCGTGTCGCGAAGATCCAAGATTCCCCTGGTATGCACCATCGTTATCTGGAAAGTGTATGGACTAACGTGCCTATTCAGACATGCCGGAGAAGGAAGCGACCTACATCATTACGAACGGCGGCATCAATGACCCTGAGAAGGTCTGAAAAAGAGTGTTGTTTGAGCTGATGATGCCCCAAGGTAGCAGTTTATGTGGGAGGGTCGATGTGGAGGCGCTGCTTTTCTCCAGTGATTTTCAATCATGTTGAACGTTATATACGTGTGTTACCTAGCAATATACCCTTCGTTGCTTGAGATACTGAAATATGCCACTCGCACTGATTGAGAGACGTTTCACGAGCTATCGATGTGAGATTGATGAGAGTCTTGCTCGTTGTGATAGACTCAATGAGCTCATGTAAAGGTACACAACTGCGTCGCACATCTCATTGCGCAGACTCCTGTCCCTTCATTCCTACTCAGACACCGCTCAGGTCTCCGGCCTGACCCTGCCCCTCCTCTCCCGCATTCTCGCGACCCTCCTGCGATCCTCGTCGAACCTCTTCCGGAGATTGACCTCGGCTTCCTTCCTCTTCTCGCGGTTCTGGAACCTGTAGAAGTCGTCCTTGACACCATTGTTCTTCCGCCTCTCCTCGAGCTCCGCTTGCTTCTTCTCTGCCTCTTCGATGCGCGCGGGCCCAGCACGGCCACCGCGGGTGACAGTGACGAAACCGTCCTCGTCGGGCACAGTGCGGGCGTGCTTGAGCAGTTTGGCTCGCGTCTGTTCGAGAGAGGTGAATTGCGAGAGGTATGCATTTATGCTCGACTGCAGCGCCGATGCAGAGGGATGTATGAGCTGCAGATGCGCCTTGTAGCCTGGCAGTGTGTCAGTAAGTACTCCTTCTCTGTACAGTACGAAGGGATAGAATGGAAACGTACGCTCAACGCCCAACCCGCTCGCACTCTTCCACGTAACCGCGCGCCCAGACTTTACGGCACTCTGCACCTCCTTCAACGCGCCCCTCGCGCTGCGCTTATCGACAAATACCACGATCGCTGCACTCCCACTCCGCCTTACTTCACTACCCCACAGCGCCGGCAACGCACTCTCGTCATCCTCAATCACGCCCTCAGCCACAACCTCGCTATCATTCCTCTTCCGCTTCTTCCCCCGACCCTCCCCCTCGTCCTCGCCATCGCCGCGCTTCTCCTGCTTCCATCGCTTGTGCAGGGGACGCGCAGGCACCGACGCATCGAACTCGACGCTCTCTACGCGCGCGCCGCCAAGTTGTTCTGCGAAGAGGGCGCGCACATTTGTTTCCGAGGCATCGATGGGAATGTTGGCCACGAAGAGCGAGCGCTCGGCTGTGGTGGTGTGTGCGCTCGGCTCGTGCGCCTTGATGTACAGGTAGTGTTGTGTTTCCTGGTGGCTGGCTGGGAGGCCGGAGAGCGTGGGGAGTGTGAGTGGCAGGATGGTGAAGTCTGAGACTGCGGAGGGCGCTTTTCTTTTTGCGCTTTTCTCGGGCGCCATGGTGGAGCGTGGGATGGCTGCTGTGGTGGACGCTGGTACTAAGTTGGGTCTCGAATAGTACTCTACTTTTCTTGTCAGATTCCGTGCAGTGTCGTGAGCCTCTTTGCGTTGTGAGCTTAATTGGTGGGTTGCGATTTCTCGAACTTTTTGGCAGGGATCGCACGGTTGCACTTGGCGCTACTGTTGTGTATGAACCTTCACCAGCACTCACGCACTATAGTATGGTACAAATCATTCTACGTCTTTTTTGATGGATAACTCTCATTCAAGAGGTTTCCACGCTCGCTTAAATGGAAAGCATCCGTGAAGACTCGCTCCGCGGCGTCAGCAACTCACTGATTGGCCCGTCCACATCAACGCCGCTCGACGTCGAACAGCGCCAGGGCCGAGGTACTTCTCCGCATCGCTGCATCCCCACGCCGCGTCTCACAACGCAAATAGGCTATGTAGCTCTAAATACACACCTATAGTACACACAGCTCACCCACCCCTTAACCCATTTCAATCTCCACCCCTTCCCCCCCAGACTGTCCCAAAACATCACATCACATCGACAACCATCATGTCCCCCCGCCAAATCTCCCCAAGACACATGCCCAACATAACGCTCCCGCCCTCGTACAACGACCTCAATGCCCACTGGACCACCATTCGCACCACGCACCACACCGCCGAACCTAGCATCATCATCCTGACCCTCTACCGCCCGGGCAAGCACAATGCGTTTACGGAAACGATGCGCAGCGAGATGGAGCAGGCGTACGCCATGTTCGACGCCGATGCGCGCGTCAAGTGCGTAGTTGTTACTGGGGACGGGAGAATTTTCTGCGCAGGAGCGGATCTTGAGGTGGGGTTTGGAGGGGGTGTTGGGGGGGAGGAAGCCGAGAGGGTGCAGGATCATAGGGATGGGTACGTTTCTTTTTCGATTTCGAGTTGTGGGGATTGTGGTGATGAGGGGTTGTGAGTGAAGGGAAGAGAAGAGAAGAGAAGAGAAGGATATATATTCAGAGAAAAAGAGAGAGAGAGAGAGAGAGAGAGAAAGAGATACTAACACCCCACCCAGCGGCGGCCGCGTAACCCTCTCCATTTTCCACTGCCGCAAACCCACCATCGGCGCCCTCCAAGGCTCCGCAGTGGGAATCGGAATCACCATGACGCTCCCCATGAACATGCGCATCTGCTACCGCGACGCAAAAATAGGCTTCGTTTTCGCCCGCCGCGGCCTCGTAATGGAAGCATGCTCGTCCTTCTTCCTGCCGCGCTTGATCGGCCACTCGCGCGCCATGCAGGCCATCACCACGGGGAGCGTGTATTTGGCCAAGGATAAGGTGTTTGACGGCTTGTTCAGCGAGTTGTTGGATTCGCCTGAGGAGGTGTTGCCACGGGCGCTGCAGGTTGCGGAGGATGTGGTTAGAAACACGAGTGTGGTTAGTACGTATTTGATGAAAGAGATGATGTACCGGGATGCAGGGAGTCCCGAGGGTCAGCATTTGCTTGACTCCAGAGTTATCTATGAGTTGTTTGGGAGCCCGTGAGTTTTGTCGCTGGGGTGTGGTTGATAACATTACTGACGAGCGCAGGGACAACACTGAGGGCGTTCAGTCGTTCTTGCAGAAGAGGCCGGCACAGTTCTCCGGGACTATGGATAATACCAACGTCACTGGCTATCCGTGGTGGATGCCCATCGATACGTTGGGGAGGGCCAAGGTGGATCCGTCAGGGAAGCCTAAGATCTAAGTGAGCAGAAAATTAAGAAACCGGGTATCAAAGTCGAATCGTGATTGCATAACTTCATTGTCCCTGATTACATGTGATTCTTGAGTCCATGTCCCCGACGCCAAAGTTGCAATCCAACACCCTGGCTGGCATCACACGACTCGATAGATCGGATGGAGGTATCAGGGATTTTCATTCGTTCCTAGTGTGCTTCTTTTGCGAAGCATGCATAACCGAGGGAAACCCATATCGTCCCTGCCCAGCCAGACCGCACTCCGGAAAGAGAAACACGCTTAGAAGAAAGTGGAGGGACGCTTGGAAGCGAAGACCTTCTTGCCAGCCTTCTTGTTGATGCGGTGGGGCAGAGGGAACTTGAGGCCCTTGACAAGGAGCTGCTTGATGTATGGGCGGCGAATGTCGTCGGTCTTCTCGAGCTCAACAACCTTGAGGATCTGCAGCATGGTCAGTCGTCTGGCACAGAGTTTGAGCTCGGGTTGCTGCATACCTGGACCGACCTGAAGCGGGATCGGTGACGGGCGGCCATATCCTGGTAGAGGGCATCGACGGCGGCGACGCGGGACATCTCACGGTACTCCTTGTACATGTTGTGAGTGCCGGAGCGCGAGTCGTAGCGGATCCAGATGCCGAAGTTCTTGACCTTCTGGGGGCGCTTCTCGGTGATCTGGCGCTGTCAGCTTCCCGTCCTCCACATCCATACTCGTTGAGGGGTTGTTTGCTACGCACCTGGTTCAGGGAGATGATCTCACCGTTCGCCTTCTTGATCTTGCGGAGCTTGCCGAGGAAGTACCAGAACCGCGACTTGGCGACAACGTCGTTGGGCGCAAAAATGCGCATGCGGTAGATCTTGGGGGTGGGGTTGGCCTCGCTGGGGAGGTGGCGGCCGATGACCTGGTATTCCTGGAAGCGAGCTGGTGCAAGTTAGTATTGCGTTTATGCGCTCGGTAATCGTAGCAGTCAGGGTGGCCCAGCAATTGCAGTCGAGGTGCGCAGGTGATTCGAGGCCGTAGGAGATTGTCAGCGAGCGTGGGTGGTGCGTCGAGCGAATGTTGTGTGCGTCGTCGAAGCCGTCGTCTGCTGCGAGCTCTCTATCCGCCAATCCATCTCCAAAAGTGCGTCCACCTCCAGTCCACACTGCATACACGCCCCAGTGCTGTTCCCAAGACCTCCGGCACCGTGGACGTGGGCGTGGACGTGAGACTGTCATGTTTGTGCAGGGCTCGTTTGCGCAGGGCTCATCTGAAATTTCCTTCGGCTGCAATTGCTGGACGTTCGCGAGTGCGGAAGAAGAAGTTTTGCTTACCCATCTGGACACAGTCAGTATATGCGGTCTCACAAAGCAACAATGGCAATAACTCACTTCGAATATGCTGCGACGTTAGTACCCGTGGAGTTGTGATTGTTCTTGGAGCAAGTATCAGGACTGTTTGTGCGGGCGGACAAGCGAGCGGCCTTGCCGGATTAGGCGAGCACTAGCGTTCTGCGCTTGGCAGGTGCGATGCAGCGTCGGTGTGCCCGCATCCAAACACCGATCTTCAAGTAGACCGCCGGTCGTCACTGCACTGCGAGAACAAGCCGTGCACACGCCTTTGCAGCATTCGATGAGGTAGCGCATATCCCTAGACACTCTGCGACTCCGGCGAGAACATCTTGACACCGCCTGCCGTCCACACCGCACACAATAGTAGCCATGCAAGCTGCACTCGCGCCCTTCCAAGAGGCTCATGCGACTGCGCTGGCCCAGCCGGTTGCCAACTTCTTCAGCCCTGTGCCGCCTGCACAGAACCCCGGCCGCCTGTATGACTTCATCCGCGCCTCCAACGACGTGCAGATCGAAGGCGACGTCCGCTATGTGCTCAAGCACAACAAGACCACTCGCATGACGCAGAAGGAGAGCGGTGCATGGGTCGACATCATCGTGAGCTACTGGCGCGCCGTGAAGGAAATCATAAAGGCCGACGAGGCATCCAACCAGGGCAGGCTTGGAGAGCGCCAATACCTTGCCGTGTATGATGCCTGGAAGGATTTGACGAGCAGCTTCATCAAGCACATCTCCGGCGGAGCGCTGCCGGCATGGGCCATATTCACCCTCTACTTCACTGCAAACCATCTACGCAGGATAGCCATCAGAGCAGACGACCAGTTGGCCAAGTCGAAGCCGGCGACGGTCAGCAACAGCTTCTCAGACGACATTGTGAGCACAGTGGCACAGAACCAGAAGCTGGAGGAAGCTGCACGCGTGTTCAACAGGATCTTTGCTCTTTGCTTGGGTGACAGGTGTGCCTTGACCTTACTCTGTGCCTTCTTGCTTCTGACACCGCTTCAGAAACCCAGAGATCTCAGAGTCCCGCAAGTGGGGCGTCTACTGTGTAGCCAATCTTCAATTCAAGACCTACTTCAAGGTACCTTCTCCGCTGCATACAGTGACCTCCATCTGCTGACATGTCTGATCTAGCTGAAAGCCATCAGCCTGTCCAAGAACGTGGTCCGGTCGATCGAAGCCCAGTCCGACTTGCCTCCCTTCCACTTGTACGTGAAAGCCCACCGAGTCACATACCGCTACTACACGGGAGTCCTTGCCTTCCTACAAGAGGACTACACCAAGGTCAGAAAGCACATAAGAGAGCAGAGCATGTCACTGACATTCAGCAGGCAGAGAAGAACTTGGAAGAAGCCTGGGAGGCGTGTCACTCAGCTGCCGAGAAGAACAAAGCGTAAGTGCTATTCTTCCAGTCAACGACGGAGAGGCAGCCAACTAACAACCACAGACTTATCCTCACCTACCTGATCCCCTGCCGTCTCATCACACAACACGTCGTACCCAAAGCTCCTCTACTCGCTGAATCCCCTCGACTCGAACGCATATTCGGGCCACTTGTGGCCTGCATCAGGAAAGGCGACCTCACAGGTTTCGACAAGGCTCTGGCAGAGGGTGAGCCCGAGTTCGTCCGACGGCGCATTTTTCTTACACTCGAACGAAGCCGAGACATCGCCCTACGAAACCTGCTGAGAAAAGTATACTTGGCCGGGGGCTATGATGACCTCAAAGAAGGGCAGACAGAGAAGGATAGGGTGAGGAAGTCGAGAATACCGCTCGTAAACTTTGCAGCGGCATTGAGAATGGGAGGACAAGCGGTGGAGGATGATGAGGTAGAGTGCTTGTTGGCGAACCAAATCTTCAAGGTGCGTGTTCTCAATCCTGACTTCCTACTCCTCCTACTGACACTATTGCAGGGGTTGATGAAGGGATACATCTCACGCGAGCACGCCATGGTAGTCCTGAATAAGAAGGGCGCTTTTCCCGGCACCGGGGTGTGATACCTGGAAATCCTTCTGCCATCACAATCAAACGTCATATAACGAGCAACACTAGATGATTCACCGACAAAGGTTGTATGCATATGCAATGTCACGATCACGTCGCTGTCTCCGTGCAAGCATCCGACGAGAACCTTGTACCCCGCTACAAGCCCGGAACGGCAGATGAAAAGGCACAGAAAAGCAAAGACCTGCGACCCAAACTTTCAGCTTGCATTTCGATAACCCCCTGCGTCTTTGCATTACCTTTCTTTGTGCACTGCAGCCTGCGCGGTAGCTTACCGTTATCTGTGACACTCGGGCACGTAGGCTGCATGGCCAGCACACCAATGGGGCGCAACGCCGAGCCGATCTTGGTGGGGGCGGTCGTCTGGGCTATGCGCGACCAAGCCGCGTTCCACGCTTTCGCCCTCTCACATGATATCGCGTCAGTATCCCGTATATCCCTTACAAACTTTGTGCGTCGTTGCAAGGTTTCTTCATTCATTGATTGATGACTCGACCCCACTTCAGGCTGCCCATCGCGTCTGGACGCGACGCGGGGCTTACTATCGTACCTAGTTTCTCCTCCTCTCCTTGTCCTTGTCCTTGCCCTTGCCCTTGCGCTGCAGCCCGTTTTCTCCGTGCACGACTTCAGACCTTGCGGTGGCTTTGTTGGGCCGCCTGCCTGCAGTGGTGTACCAATCTCCAACCGAGAAAGATCGTCTCTTTCTCATACAAACCTAGTTCCAAGACCGGGCTCACTCGTCATAGTGACCAAAGTACTTCAAGCCCGTCAGCTGATTGCGCGCCAATATCGCGCTGCCCCTTGCGCACAAGGACGCGATGCGAGGCCTGCAGCCCATGTCTGCACCGTTTTTGTAATTGCGGCCCTTTTTTGGTTCCTTGCTCCTTGCTGGCAGTTGGGCTTTGTGCAAGCCCCATACACTCCGTGGACTTGCAGTGTACCGGACTCTGGCTTATTGCGATGGACGAGTTGCAGCTGGCTGGGGTTGAAAGGGCACTGTAGATGCCGTGCTCAGCCGGTGTGGTGGTTGAGTCACCAAGCTGGCTGGCTGAACGGAGACTTCTGCCTTTCTCAACCGACTCTGCATGCTGCTCACTGTACTGCCGCATCGCAAATCAACCGTGGAACGCTTACTCGCAACCTCGCAGTCAGCACTCGAACCACACTCTCGGTTCGACAGATCCAATTCACCCAGCGCAGCACAGCACTCAGTGACACACCACTCCCCTCTTCAACCCCCACTCCCTTTCTCCCTCCTACGGCAAACTACTAACAACACCGCCGATCACCTTCCTCATAATGGTGAACGCTTTCGTAGCAACTTCTCCACCCGTCTTCGTTTCCTTCTTCTTCGCGTGCGCGACGTGGTGTTTTCGGTATTTCTTGGGTACCTTCTTGCCGCCTGCTCTTTTGGCGCTGATGGCTTGGATCGAGTGCGGGGGTGGGCGGTCTAGCATGTTGATTTGTAGTGTGCAAACGGGAGTGTGAGTGTGGAGTGTGGTTGAGTTTGGTATTTAGAAGTTCTATAGTGAGTAGGATGGTGGGGTTCGTGAGTGCTAGTATACTTTCTAGTTATTAAACGTGTGTTTTGCTGTGTCTATATAGCTGCTATGTAGTCATGGTGTGTAGGCGTGCCGGTGTTCCGGCTGTGATATCAGCCAAGGATTGTTGGTCCCACTCCACGAGGCTGTGCGACTCGGGCTGGTAACGTGGTGAGAAGGAGTAGCAACACAACACTGTATTGGCTGTAGGAGACTTCACCTGATCATGTTGGAGAGGCAGTGCAGTGATGGCACGTTTTGTGTCGAGCGAGAGTGGCTGAGCATCAACCTCCCAAGCCAAGACAGGATAGAATGTCACGATCCACAACAGCATGAAGCGGTAGTTTAGATAAAAGCTCTGCTCGCAATTTTGATTCGTCAAGGTAATAAATACTATCATCAAGGGGAGGTCAATAGACCCAATCGACAAACGTGGTAACCCAGGTGCTACAATTTGGAACCAGCCGACAGCAGGGAAACGAGTCCAGTCTGAGACAACAAGAAACAAAGCTTGAAACAACGCAATGAAGAGAAGACGACAGCTGGGGAGCTGCCGCGCCATGGGCGCGTGTTTCCATTCCGGGCAACAGGTGGTGTTGCAACAAGGTTGGTCTGTCGACCATAGCAATCTGTGACCAAGGGTATGATGATAGCGCGAAAAAGACAACAGGACAGGAAACGAACAAGTCTAATGGTACAAAGAGGGAGGCCGAATGAGTGCCAGAAAGGTATCTTCGAGCCTGAACGCCATGCAGGAAAGCAGAAAAGCAGAACGCAAAAACCAAAACCAAAACCAAAACCGGCCGAGCGACCGTGAGGCCGGCAAGGGTAAGGGTAGTATACAAGAAGGGTATTGGTAATGCGACGATGCCCAAAGCGTGCGCCGTGGGTATACGTGCGTCGTGACACGGATCATTAGGAGGTATGTAGACGAGATGCGAGATGAAAGCAGCCAAGAAGGACGAACCAGCCAAGCCGGGAGAGACCGTGAGTCAGAGCCGTAACGGTAGTGAGAAGGGAGGTGCACGTGCCACGACACACGAGTCATGTCGGCGACGACGGGAAGCCGGAAGAAAGGAGCTGAAAGGCCCAACGCCGAAAAAAATATGAAGCAGACCGGAGATGAGAGGTGTAGAGCCAGGATGGCCCGAGTTGTTCCGAGGAATAGGGGTGGCAGCCTAGCGTGGCGACTTTGAGGACAGACCAAGGTCATCCATGTGATTCACCATGGCAACGAACAAGTCGAAGAACAGCTTACCGCCGTTTTCCATCTCGTTCTGCATCGTGCCGCTGCGCTTGAAGGTGTTGCGGGCACGGATGATGAGTGCGAGGTAGTGCGCACGAAGCTTGGAGTCGTTGTCAGGCGTGTTGGCGTAGGCATAGCGAGCGGAGGTCAAGATGGTCGAGCACTGGATGCCAGACTGCAGACCCTGCTTACGGAGTGCCAGCTTCTTTAGCTCCTGGAGGCCGTACTTCTCGGCTTGGCAGTAGATCACGGTATCCTTCAGGATGGGTCCCGCCGGCGAGTAGATGACTGCTTCGTTGGCGCCGTTGTCATTGCCACCATCTTCAAGGGTCCAGCTGTTGCGCTTCTTGTTGAACTCGAGACGAGGGTAGTAGTCGCCCTTGTAGAGGTACTCGAGGATTGATGAGAAAACCTCGGGTTCCTCGTCGGGGAGATCAATACGCTTGTTGGCGGACTGGTAGAACTGGCCACTGCATGCGGCTTGGAAGTAGGGCGAGTGCGAGAGAACGTCCTCGTGTGCTGCGAAGAGACGCTGCTCAGCTCCGACGCATACTGTGATGATGGTGCTGATGGCTTGTCAGTGATGGTCTTGGAATCAGAGAAACAAATGCTTACCTTCCCAATGATGGCGATGTGGCGTTGGATGAGGGCGATGCAGAAACTGGTCGAGCCTGCTGGACGAGCTTCTCCACCTTCCTCGATGACTGGCTGAACGAAGGCTGTTTTGTGTGTTTGGTGGTGCTCGACCTGTGCTTCGAAACACTCTCCTTCCTCGAGCGGCCAGTGGACACGCTCTCTTTTCTCGATCTTGATCCAAACATGATGAATGTGCGTGGGGTTGATGGTCGTAGATGTATAAGTCGTAATGGCCGATGCAAGGATACTCGGAATGGGTGGTCGTCGAGTATTTATGAAAGGTCTAGTGTAGGCAACAGAGATGGGAGCTGTCCACGCAAGCAACCCAGATGATGAAAGCCTTAGGAAGCGGCTGTTGGTTAGTATGAAAACGGGTGATAGCAGGCAAACTATGGGCGAGTGCAGGTTCTCATATATACACGACTCCTCGGGCGGAGTCCTCAGGAGCCACTCTGCAGAGGCCAGCGGAGGACCTACCACGCCCAGCCGTGACAGGGGCCAGGGTTGGAAGCTCGCATAATTCCGGCCAATCGTTTGCACAGACTAGTCAACGCGAGGGACGCGTCTTGCGTGCACAAAGTATGCCCAAAAGCCCAAACGCGCCAACGCGATATCACATGAGCCGTCTAACCGCGTTGAGTCACCACTATGCAGACCGGAGGACGACGCTCAGCCCCTGCTCCGGCCCAAGTTGCGCTTGTGCAGCCGTTGTGAAACGGGAATAGGCAGACACAAGACTGATGGTCCTGCATGGTATGTCTTGCTCCGAACGATGGGGCACAATCGGAGACGACTCGAGATGATGAAGATGAAAATTCTGCGACTCACTGGGTCTCTGTGCAGCCCTGTGCAGGTGCAGGGTGCCCTGATGGAAAATCTGTGCAAGCGATGGCATTCGTGTGCTGGAGAAATGACTTGCTCATCCCTTTGCGCAGTGCGCCCCATGCGTGTTCGGGGAGACGGGCCTGTCGGAGCTTGGGCCAGCTGTGCTGGAAGCTTACTCCGTCGCCGTGCAACAGCCACCGCTCGTACGGAGTACTGCGCGCGTGTTAACGAATCAGGCTGGCCCTCCGCGAGCCGTCTGCAAACCGTTTCTGTCCTCCTGAGACCGGTCGAAGCTCGAAGCAGTGAAGGGCCGACTGGCGCTGAACCTCATGGTGGCCGCTGTCCAACTCCCCGGTAGAGTTGTGTTGGCTTCGAGAACATACTTTGTATATCGTCGGGATCCCTCATATCGCTTCTGTTGCCACTGGATTATGCTGATCGCTATGCACCGGGGATCAGGGTCGCTGTTTGCTGGGTGGCGTTGCGGCGCTCAGACAGTTTCGTTGTTGGAGTGAGGCAACGCTGGCAACAGCCTCGGCGGATGAGGTTCGATGCGAACGCGGAATCACGTTACTCGTACCACCCCTGTCCATACCAAACTAATGGTTGTCAAGGTTTCACTATGCGTGTCGGCTGCCGGGTGTGCAAAGCAGCAAATAGCCACCCTGTCGTTTTCCGCTCGTTTGCAGTCTTGATCCGCCATCTGCAGCGTTGGCAGCGCCGGCGATCAACTCCACCTGCAGGCACGGCGGAGTCTTGTCCACTCGTTGCCGTTGCGTATCCACATCTCCGAGAAATGATTTGTGAAAGTCACGACTCGCCAGAGGCATCGTTACCCCTGGCTCCTCATGCAACAACGTTGTACGGCGGGATCTGTTCATAGGATCCATGCCGAGCGAGACTCGCACAGGGCAGCTGGCCCGAGATTTTGGAACAATTCACATCTATCCGAGCGCAACAATCTCGCCCTTCCTGGTGGCTCATCAGGTACAAAGCGAAATTGTGAAGGCGACAAAGTACCCATGATCCATGGAACACACGTGGAGAAGACAATGGAACGATTCATAATCGGCGATCTCGAGTACCTGCCGTATCCGACTACATCAACCAGGGTGCCTTACTTTCACAGGCGACAGATGCAGCATCTCGGGCGGCTCACAGCCGCGTAGAAGACAGCGGCGGAAAACCTCATTGAGTTGGACTCGACGCAAGTTCCGAGCTTGCGCAGCGGTAAAGCAGACGGTGTATCCTCACAACGCACACACGGAAGGCCTTTTGGCGTCACGGGAGCCCCAAGCCGTGAATTCGGACCACTCAAGCCGAGCAGCAGCCTCGATTTCGAAGCCGAATCCTCTGCCAGCGCACAGCGGCAAAAAATACATTCACACATGTGGGTCTTGACCAAGCCAACGGTTCTCCGCCTGTGTCGCCCACTTGGTGCACGCCAGGATCGGTGTACGAGTCGTGAACATGTCAACACCGCTCGTTCATCAAAACAAACAGTAGGATGCATCCAGCGGTGAACAACAACTGAACCGTTACCGAGACGTTGGAACCCACTCTGCGCGCTACTCCACCGCTCATCTGTCAAAACAAACAAAGAGACGCGTTGAGCGGTGAACCACAACACGGCTGTCAGCTTCACCGAGATTCGTATATAAGAGCGTCGCTCACAACGCCCATGAACAGCACAAGAGCTTCCATCAAGATCTCGTGAACTGAATTCAGAGGCAGCGACAACCGTCCTGGAATCTGTAGTACTGTAGTACTTACCCTGTACAACTGATCAAAAAGTGACTTCAGCCAAACCGCCATCCGCTCCGTGATTTCCACCAGCTCAAACCCCACACCCTCCCCTACCAAGCGAGAACATGCACGTAACCCACCCATCGACACAACCAGTCATCATACCATGACTATCCACTTCCATTCAATCCCACACCCGCAACAGCATCCCGCTTGACACCGCCACAGCAGCACTTCCTCACAACCCACATGTAGAAGTACACATGCGACCACCACCGTCAGTGAATCGTCAGACAAGTAGATTGAGCCCTCGTATCTCTACTCTCTGATTCCTAATGACAGCTCACTTAACTCCTGTGTTAGTGGGTAGGTAGGTGTCCAGCACCTTGTCAACTATACTCTAAGTACGACTTTAAGGCTTAATATGTGTGGACGTGATAAGTAAGGTGTAACTTGGAGATGTACAACACCTTTTCTACAACGTGATTCTATTCCATTCTAGGTCATAGTTTTGTATCGTGTCGTGTTGTATTGTATCGTGCACCATTGCATGACTTTCCTCGTACGAAAACACTGGGGTTAGGGGTGGTGAGGGTGCGGTGGTGGATACCTCTTGGGTTGATTACTACTTGCTACTTGGTACTCGCTAGATGGCTGTAGTAGTGTAGTGAAGTGTATCATAGCGTAGTGTATCATAGCCTAGTGTACTATAACACATAGCACAATCCCCAACCCACCCCTTCCGCACCTTTCACCATCCCAACCCCTCTACATCCAGCGACCACCTTCCCACCGCAGCGTCGCGTTATCGTAACCCGTCAAGTCAAGATCCGCTAACTCGTCAAGATACAACAACTCATTAACTTAAGTTCCAACAAGCCACCAACTAGATTAACTTAATTTACTTGAACCACCACACTCCAATTCCACCCCCCACACTCCAATTCCGATACCCAACAGCTACGGCGTTTCTCACCCAAGTCCTATAAGCATCACTCGGCGCTGCCCGTGCTTAAAGGAATCGATGATCACTCTGATAAGTAGTTCAAGGCTGAACAGTACTGGTTGCCGCTGGCTTGGGTAGAGGTTGATGGTGCTACTTGTTAGTGCCTAATAATTAAAGACAGGTAGATAGAGGGGTGCGAGATCTTCTTCTATTACTTACAGTATTACAAATTAAGTAACAACACCGCTCTTGTCTTGGGTAGAGGTGGATGGTGCTACATGGCAGTGCCTGGTAATTAAAGACGGGGGAATGCAGGAGAGGTGCAAGATCTTCTACTATTATAAGGTAGTGTTACAAATTAAGTAACAACACCGCTCTTGTCTTAGGTAGAGGTAGATAGTGCTACATAGTAGTGCTTGAGGATTGCAAGACAGGTAAATATAGGAGGGAGAAGAGATCTTCTTCTATTATAAGGTAGTGTTAACTTATTAAGTAAGAATACTGCTCTTGTAAGTAAGTGTACCCTCGTAGTAAGAACGCGCGGGTAGTGTCTATAATTATTAAGATAAAATACAGTAACGTAGTAAATTAACATGCTGGTAGGTAACTAAGGGAGTAGGTAGTCTAGTAGCAGAAAATTAGAATTCCTACGTTGAGTTAGCGAGTACCTAAGTCTATCTATTTAATATTTATCTAAGTAGAATTACCTTAACGCCGTGTACTTACGTAGTTAAGGAAGAGGTAGACGTACTTACTTCTTATATCTTATATTATATTATGTTAAGTTAAGAATAATCCAAGTTAAATAGAGAGTAAGGGAGTTGGATAGACTACTACTTTGTACTATGCAAGGTGGTTGTAGTTACGCTAAGACTAGGTAGAGATAAGAATAAGTGCTGGTTTTTAGAAGTTCTATAATGTGTAGAAAGGAGAGGTACTGTGCTGTGCTGTACTGTACTGTACTGTACTATACTAGACTAGACTATACTACCTTTCTACTAGTGTATCTCTACGCACGCAGCGCAATATTAGTTAGTGTAATGTAATGTAACAAGGTAACAGCACGCTTTAGGACAATACAGTAACTCACTATAGCGTCTACAAGTAGAGAAAAGAGCCAAGTCGTGTAGAGTAGAGTAGAGTGGGATAAAAGGCGTTGTGGAGGTACTTTGTGTAATGTGATATAGTATAGTATACAAACTACAACTACCGACACCCATCCACCGAGCGTACATCATCCCACCCATCACGCGACCACCTCGCCCTCGGCAAAACACCTCGCGACCTCCCTAGCAACGCCCAGCCTCAGCACGCGCAGGAGCTGCTCAGCCGTAGCGCCCTTGTGGAACGCGGTGCGCCAGTCCCAGCCGCGGAGTGCGGCGTCTGATTTCCCGCTCTTGACCAGCACGGTGCTGGAGTCTGTGCTCTGGCCGTCCTGGGAGAAGTCGTGGCTGCCGATGAGCGAGAAGGTGGAGGCGGAAAGGCCCGAGGTGGATTTCTGCAGCAGGGCGTGCGGGGCGGGGAGCTGGGAGTCGCCGTGCGCGGCGGCGAGGGTCGTGTGGAGGACTTCCTCGCACTGGTTGTGGATGAGGGCGCCGGTGGTCTCGAAGTCTTCCATCGCGGCGAGGAGGTCGTAGAGGTGGCGGAGGGTGAGCGTGCGCTTGGGCTGGTTGAGGAAGATGAGGGCTTCGCCGAGGAGGGGGAGGAGGACGTCGACCTGGACGACGGTTTCAATCTCCGCGTCGTACAGACCGCCCTGGATGCTGGAGGCGGCACTCGAGATGATGACCATCAGGGCGTTTGCGGCGGCGCGTTTGCGGGCCATGGGTCGGTGGCCTGGCCTGTCGCCCTGCTTGAGCAGCACTTCTTCGTCGCGCAGGTCGTAGAACTTGCGGATGGTAGCGTAGCCGCTGAGGTGGTTGGACAGAATCGCGGCCGCTTCCGCATCCTGGGCCGCGAGTCTGGTGAGCGTCGGCTTCGGCGAGGTGATGAGCGAGTGGAGAGAGGCGTCGAGGTCGGCGAGGGCCGGGTAGGCAACGGACTTGATGAGGCAGTGGGCGACGAGGACGCGGAGGACCTCCTGGATCTTCGAGGCGTTGTGGGCGCGGGCGTAGTAGAGGAGTGTGTCGCCGTAGTTTTGGGTGTTTGCGCGGAGGTGGTCGGCGAATTTCTGCGCGTGTTAGTGGTGTTGGTGTGGGAAGGGTATAACCTACCAAAGCAATGCTGACAGCCTGGGATTGGAGGTTCATGTTGTGGCATAGCTGAGTGATTCTGTCGACTTGGTCGGCCGAGTCTAGGGGGAGGTCGTTGATGATGTTTTCAATGCGCTGGCTCGCTGTGATGCTGTCGTCGAGTCTTGACAGCACCTGCACGGCAAGTTCCCAGCCCTCTTTCGATGTCCGCCCGTCTTGGCTCGTGAGTGTGCCTTTGGTGGAGAGGACGTCGGCGTAGGCGATCTGCAGGTCGTCTTTGGTAGCGCCGGTGCGGGCGTGTTCGTTGTAGCTGAGGACCATCAGGTCGCTCTGATCAAACCCACCGAGGAGACCGCCTGCCGGCTTGTACCATCCTCCCGTACTGGCGACCTCGGCGATGGCAGAGGCGGCGGTGAGCGACCATGCACGGAGGATGTGTAGGACGCCCTCGATGTTGTCATCCAAGACGCAAGCAAGGCCGACTTCGAAGCGGTCTGTCACGTTGACGCTGAATTCCTCGTCGCTGTTCTGCACCACCGCAGCCAAGGAAGACGACAGGCGCTGGCAGTATGCGGTCACTGGCGTCACGTCGACCGGGCGAACACGCTGGGAGCGCATCAGCGATCGACGGCTGGCGGCCAAGCTGCCTTGTGCGAGGTCGTCCTCTTCGCCGTTCCACCAGATGGTCAGGCCCAGAACGGCTTCGATCCAATCTGCCGAGATTGCGAGGATCTCCTCTTCGTTGCCGAGCAGGAGTTGGTACAGCCTGCGCAGCTCTTCGTAGACGGACCACGGCACCCTGCTCTCGGCTTTGCGGCTCGATACGCTTAGCTGGAAGCTTGCCTGGGACTGGGAGATGCCGAAGTGGGGCGCCTGGAAGGGCTGGGCTATGCCGTGTCGGCTCCGGCTGTCTCCCTCTGCGAGTTCCTGGAGGTCGTTGTAGACGTGGTGTACGCGCGAGCGGAAGAGGCTCCAGTCCTGGCCCTTTACGTCCCAGTCTTCCGAGGCGACAGCGGGACACTCGCGCAGCAGGTTGATGGCGGAGCGAAGGGCCTCGTTTGCGTATCGGAGGTGCGAGCCTGTGTAACCGTTGTCGCCGAGACCGTCGTTCTGAGCCGTGTCTGCGACGTCGAGGCTGGCGCCCTGCAACAGCTGCAGGGTCTGGGTGAAGTTGCCGCGGACAGCCGAAGCCTGGACGGCCTCCCAGAAGGAGTGGTGTCTCGAGTAGCCGCGCGTCTCCTTGAGGACCAGCTCGACCTCGGACACGCCCGAGTAGGTGTGGTTCAGCCAGTGGAGCAGGAGCTTGGGTATGGGTGTGTACTGTCGCGATTCGGCGGGCGGGACGAGGGAGCGTGTCGAGGTTCGCTGGGTGTGGGCTACAGGGGGAGGGTGGTGGAGGTTGAGCAGGAGACTGGCTAGGCGGCTGGCGTTGGACAGGCCGAGTGAGGCTCCTGAGCGGCTCGACGACAGGCTCGACTTGGAGGGGGCCTTGGCGGCAGCCTGCCACAGGGCTACCAGCTCGCGGGCAGCCTCTCCCAGGACGGCTGCTCTTGTGTCGGGGGTGTCCGAGTTCAGGGAGTGGTGGACTCTCTCCAGCACGCGCTCTGTGTCGAGTATGACGCTGTCGGGCTCCTGCAGGGCTGCGCGCTCGACGTTGGGGGCCAGGCCCTTTGCCAGGCCGACGAGGTCGAACTGCGTCTGCCTTGCGCCTGGTCGCACGAGTGTGGGCCCTGGCTCGAGGTCGCTGGTGCTTGTGCGGGAGACGAGCGAGTGCGACAGGCGGCTGTTGGACTTTGCGCGGCGCTGTGCCGCCAGCTGGTCCTGTTCGTAGTAGTCGTCGTCGTAGTCGTCTTCCTCTTCGCCGTGGTCGTCCATGTCCTCGTCGTCTTCTTCGTCCCTATCATGGTCCTCTTCGTCGTGCTCGCCTCGGCTCAGCTGCTGCTGCGGGGGGCTGCTGGGGACGCGGAAGCTGTTGCCAAAGGCGCCGCTGGCCGGGCGGCTGGTGGGGCGGCTGCGTTGGGCAGAGCCGGGCCTGCCAAAGGTCGTGGTACGTATAGATCCTGAGCCAGTTCCTTCAAACAGGCCGTGTCTCGGCGGGGAGCTCTCTGGGAAGCTACCATAGTAGGCTTTGTCAAAGTGGTAGGTGGGCTGCTCGTCGGCGAAGAGGCTATTCATGGAGGGCGGCGGGCCTGCGGGCGTCGTGGTAGGTCCGTTGAAGCGCGACGAGCGGCCGGGGGTCGAGGGAGGTGTGGACGAGGGCACGCGAAACATGGTGGATGGGTCAATGCTGTCGAGGTGGGCGACAGCAAAAACAAAGGCAGGCTTGGTCGTGCTAGGGACGATGCATCTGCGCGTGCAGTGTGTGGTGCAGTGTGTGTGGTGCAGTGCAGTGCAGTGTGTGTGGTGCAGTGCAGTGCAGTGTGTGTGGTGCAGTGC
>SATZ01000251.1:0-51770 GCA_004335205.1 Ascochyta viciae-villosae
GTGGTGGAGGTTGGCGGCAGGGTGGGCGGGGAGGCGTAGTAGTGGAGCGAGTCGGCAGGCAGGGTGCGCAGGCGGATGGGGACGCTGGGGGCCTGGAAGTTGGACGAGTTGAAGGTGACGACGCGCAGGGTGTAGTGGTGGTCGGGCAGCAGGTTCTCGATGGTGACGGAGGTCTCGTGGGGGGCGACGTGGCCGATGTCTATGCCGTTGATGCGGATGACATAGTTGAGGACCGAGGCGCGCTCGGGCGACTTCCAGTGCAGCAGGACGCCGTCGGCCTTGATGCCGGCGAGCGAGACGAGCGGGGCGACGGGGACCTCGAGGCCGAGGACGTGGACGAGCTTCTCGACGGGCTGCGAGAGGACCTGGTAGGCGCGGAAGGCGACCCTGCGTGGGTTAGTACGAGGGACTGGTGGAGGGACAGGCGGAGGGAGGGACAGGCAGAGCATAGAGCGCCGTACCAGAACAGGGCGAGGACAATGCAGGCGGTGCGCAGCCAGCCCGAGGACGAGAATAGTAGCGTCTCCATGTCGTAGCGCGCGACGTCAGGCGGCCAGTACAGCGACGAGGCCGGGTCGGAGAACATGGCGGTGGTGGAGGAGGTGGTGGTAGTAGAGGTGGTGAGGGTGAAGGTGCAATGTCCACGTCCGTCCTCGTCTGGCGTCGATGAAGATGCACAAGCGGGCCGGCTGCAAAGCTTGGCTGCACGCCGCTGCAGGGGCCGGCACTCCCCAGGGGCCAGCACGCCAGCTCCCACCACCGCGCCGCCGAGCTAGCGGGGCATCTGGCTGGCATGACATGGTGGCTGAGGCTGCGACATGACATGCGCGCCGTGCTTGTCTTTTTTTTTGGTCGTCATCTGCGAGGGCCTGCTTGGGCGAGTGCAAACACGGGCAGGCCTTGAAGCACTGCAGTCTTCACATGGCTTATGTCTTTGTAGGCAGTGTCTTTATAGGCAGTGTCTTTATAGGCAGTGTCTCTATAGGCAGTGTCTCTATAGGCAGTGTCTCTATAGGCAGTGTCTCTATCAGGCAGTGTCTCTATCAGGCAGTGTCTCTATCAGGCAGCATTCGGCGAGCAGTCCCGCAGTCCAGCGCCTGTCACGGCCAGCAGAGCCGCGGCTCAACGGTTGAGCTCAACGCATACCTAGTACTAGTATTCTCGCTGCACGGCCAATGCCCGCTGCCACCACGCCTGCCCGTGTAGCATGTGAAAGCCCAGGTTTGTTGAAGCAAGCTCTGCCTCGACTGCCTCTTTCTCCCTCTTTCCTCCTCTGCAGCGTCCACAGTACCGTGCACGATATCCGCTTCACACCGGCCCAGACACGCCCGCCTGACCTCGACCGCCGCACTAGGCCTCCGCGCATAGCTGACCTCACTCCGTCATACCTTCCGCACACCTCCACCTCACACGCCCCTTCCCCAGCAACGCCGACATAGCCGTGTGAGCGCAGCGCATACACGGCGCACTCCGCCCACACCACCACGCTTGCATGTGAACAAGCCCCAAGGCCCGCCAGACAAAGGCACCGCGCCGCTGCATCCACCCACTGCACTCACCACCACCACCACCACCATCGTTACCACACCCACCCACCACCACCACCATGAACTACCTGCGCTCCGTCGCCGGTGGCGTGTCCAAGGGCTGGAACTCGATCAACCCAGCCACCCTCAGCGGCGCCATCGATACCATCGTTGTCGAGCGCGAGGATGGCACCATGGCATGCTCGCCCTTCCACGTCCGCTTCGGCAAATACCAGATCCTGCGTCCCTCTGACAAAAAGGTCGAGTTCCGCGTAAATGGCGAGCTCCAGGACTACTCGATGAAGCTCGGCGAGGGCGGCGAGGCCTTCTTCGTCTTCGAGACGTCGGCTGCCATTCCCATCGACATGCAGACATCGCCCCTGGCCTCGCCCGCCGCCAGTCCCGAGCAGAAGCCCATCGAATCCCCCCCCAACCACATGCTCGACGACCCAGAGCCCCTCGACCTCGCCAGCATAGACAGCGGCCTGCGGAGGAGAGGCCGCATGTCCATGTCCGTACCGCCCTCCGACGCCCAGTACAACGATGCAGACTTTGGACGCCCCATGTCCGGAGACTGGTCCGGCTTCCATGTCCAGCGCTCCCAGACAGACACCGTCGTTCCCTCCAACAGCCACGACTTCCCCGCCGACTTGGACGGCACAAAGGAGCATGGGCCGCTCGAGATCAGCAGGGAGGACGCCACCAGATGGAACCGCTCGGCCCGCTCAGCGAGTCCCCCGCCTGTCTCGCAAGCCGAAGCCCTCGCCCGTGCCATCAAGCTGTCCAAGAAGCTCTTCACCTCCAACATCCCCAACAAGGTCACCGACAACGGCGACCTCGAGCTGGACATGACGGGCTACAAAAGCAGCGAGCAGGACGCTTTGCGTGCTGAGGTGCTGGCAAGAAACATCCTGTCCGACGAGCTGGCCGGAGACTACGACATTGGCGCCCTCATTGGCGCCGACGAGAACGGCAACCTCTGGATCTACAGCAGCGAGGAGGCCAAAGCCGCCGCCATGCAAAAAACCGCCCAGAGCGTCTTCAGCGAACCCGCCCTCGACGCCGTCTCCGATCCTGGCTACCAGAGCGACAGCGGTATTAGCGATACATCCGGCGACTTCCCTCCTCGCAGACGCAACGACTCGGACAGCGCCCTCGGCCTCTCCGCTCCCCACTCCCCCGAGCAAAAGCAAAAGAAGACGGAAACCCGCAACTACGCCAAAACACTGCGTCTCACCAGCGACCAACTCAAGGCTTTGAATCTCAAACCTGGCCAGAACACCATGTCTTTTACTGTCAACCGCTCCAAATGCGAGGCCTACATGTTCTACTGGCAGCACTCGGTCCCCATCGTCATCTCTGACATTGACGGCACAATCACAAAGTCCGATGCCCTCGGCCACATCCTGAACGTCATCGGCCGCGACTGGACGCACAAGGGTGTGGCAAAGCTCTACACCGATATCGTCAACAACGGATACAACATCTTCTACCTCACCTCCAGAAGCGTGGGACAGGCGGACACGACGAGAGCGTACCTCAACGGCGTGGTGCAGGAGGATTACAAACTGCCTAGGGGGCCCGTCATCATGAGTCCAGATCGCACCATCGCAGCGCTGAGGAGGGAGGTCTACCTCCGCAAGCCAGAAGTCTTCAAGATGGCGTGTTTGAGAGACATCATGCAGCTCTTCGACAAGCCTGCCGGTCAGACTCCCTTCTACGCAGGCTTTGGAAACCGCTTTACCGACGCGCTCTCCTACCGCAGCGTCAACATCCCGTCCACGCGCATCTTCACAATCAACTCCAACGCCGAGGTCAGCCTCGACGTCCTCTCCCTCAACAGCTACAAGACTGGATACGCGTCCATGCGTGAGATTGTCGACCACTTCTTCCCCCCGGTAGGTCTCTTGGTACCCGCCGGTGGAGAGAACTTTACCGACTTCAACTACTGGCGCGACAAACCCCTTGATATTGAGGACTTCACCGACAGCGAGGACGAAAGCGAGGATGACGAGCAGACCGAGGCGGGCAGCTACCGCAGCGAGGATGAAGGGGAGATGGGAGAAGATCTTGAGGCCTCGTACATGACGAACGAAAGCGTCGATGAAGAGGGCGTAGGAATGGAAGACTCGATACTGGAGAGTGTTGAGGGTAATAATGGAGAGTACCTCGGAGAGGACCTCGACGCTCCCTACGACCAGGACAATGCAGCAGAGGACGAGTACAGCGAGGAAGACACGGAGATGGAGGAAGCCGTCGAGCGAAAAGACTTTGCGCGTGGACCAAGAACGCCGACAGAAGACCGCGTCCTATCCAAGAAACAGAGCGTGCCGGGCATCTCCGAGCGCATGGCCGAACGCATGGCCGAGCGCATGAACACGCTCGAAATGCAAGAGTCCACACCGACACCCAAGGGCAGCCCGAGGAGGTAGTCCAGCCCGGGTGAGCTCAGGACTCCGCGGCGTACGGTAGCAGCTTCGTCCCAGCCGACTTCACTACAGCCCCGTCGCCGCCATCGTTGGTTCAGCTACGACGTCGGCGCGGGCCCGACCGGCAATACCGCAGATGGGATTTCGAGCACGAGGGGGTGGAAGTGGTGGTTAGACTTGAGTGCGTCTAGTGATGCTCCCTCTTCAACGTTGGACGACTAGACGGCAACTCGCAAACGAGGCGTTATGATTACATCTTGCATGGCGTGGCGTGGCACAGTAACGGCGTTGTAGAATAGGCGTATTATTGCATTTATAGCATAGCGATTGTGGTGTAGGCGTTAGTCAATCCATGTTTTCTTACACGAAAGGAACTTTGCTTCTCTACTTCCCGTGTTGTGAAGTATTGAATGATGGAATCAACTAAACACGAGACTTGAAACTAACAATGGTGAAAAGAATTAATGTATTGGGTATCACATCATATCATATCACATCAACTACCTCCTCAATTCCACCCCACCCACCTCACCTCACCACCTCCCCCAACTCAACCTCCTCCTCAATCGTCGGCAACCTCTGATACCGCCCCCTCCTCTTCCCCCTCTTCAAACACCGACTACCATGCACCAAATGTCCCCTCTTCCGCCTCACAAACGCAGCAAAACAAGCAGCGCTAACCGCCACAGCCCCCGCGCTGATGTAAACCGGATACTTGAAGTCCTCAGGCCGGTAGAAGATGATGGTAGTAGCGAAACTACCCAATTCAAAGAGATTCTGCACCGACATTTCAATGGCGGAGAAAGACCCCCGCGTGGCTGCTGGCGCGTCTTCTTGCACCAGGTACTGCACGCAGAGGTCGAACCCCCATAGGCCGAGCCGGCTGAGCGCTACGCAGGCGACGAGGGCGAGGCTGGCGAGTTTTAGCTGCGGTTGCGGGGTTGTGGCGGCGAAGAAGGTGATGGCTAGCAGTATGGTGAGCAGTTGCTCGTTTATGAACCAGAGGCCCGAGCGCACGGCGCCGATTTTTTTGGTTAGGAGGGGCGCCGCGCAGGTGGCGGTTAGTTCGAGGAGGACGGCGGTTAGTCGCATTAGGGATACGTGCGTGCTGGTGAAGCCTAGGGTGAGGAGGTAGGTGGTCATTTGCGAGGCGAAGCTGAGGACTGTGAGGTACAGTAGGGAGAGGGAGAAGGAGGCGAGGAAGGCGGGGTTTTGGAAGTAGTCGTTCCATGGGCGCAGGTTGGCTTGGAGGGTGTGGAGGGTGGAGTGGCGCGGGACGGGGTGGGTGCCGGCCGGTGCGTGCTGGGTTTCAGTTGCTGCCGCGGGCGTGTTTCCTGAGTCTTTTCCGTGGCTGAGCTCAGGTACCGCGGCGTATACCTGTGCGATGGCTAGGTATTCGATGAGTACGCTGGTGGCGTTTTGTCCGAAGACGACCCAGATGGCGAGTCGGGTGGAGTAGCCGTCGAGAAGACCAATGCCAAGCGGTGCGATTAACTTGCAGATCAGGTCGATGCGGCGCATGGTGCTGTTCAGTTCTTGTCTTTCAACGCTCAAACTGTCCGAGACGACAATGATCCAGTCTCTTTCGACGGCGACTGTGTTGGCGACAAAAGCCAGCTTCTCCACGCCGGCTAGCGCGACCACGACGGCGAATAGCCCATAGAGCACCAAGCCGCTCTGAGGGTTGCCGGCCAGCAGCACAATCAGAATGAGGCAGGACAACGCAACAGACACCCGCTGCCATACAATGCTTTGGCGCACGACATGGAGCCGGTTCTGGCTGTCGACCAGGCCGCCGATCCAGGTACCCAAGGCCGCGGCAGCAGCAGATCGGAACAGCGCATAACACGATGCAAAGAACAGCGTCCCCGGGAAAATGGCCGCAAGGAAGATGACGGCACCGAATTCAAAGGTTCGCGCGTTCCAGGTGGAGAGGGTGTGGGATATATATAGACGGTAGAGCAGGGCTCTCGGAGATTGGTTCTGGCCTTGTCGCTCGGCGGGGTACTGGCTGGCGTCCGGCGTGTCCAACGACGCACTCGACGCAAGACTCATGGTGGTTGTATTCGTATGGGGAGGGGATTGAAGACCATGAGGGGCCGTGGGCAAGGGAAGGGAGAGAATTCATACTGAGCCTTGACCTGGTGATCATGCGCTGTGGCCTACGGACATCTGGGCAAGCCGAAACCGCTGGTGCTCGTGCTGGTGCTGGACCCCTTCTGATCTGCACACGTCTAGGCGGGTTCCGGCTAGCCTCGCAAGACGGTGCATTCACCTTTCCAACGTCGCGTTGCAGTCTCTCCACCTTGCATCCTAGTCACCCCACAACGTCGTGCGCTGGCTGCTTCCGGTCCGTCGTGTGTGGTTTGACACGCTCGGCGTGCTGTGGATCGTCGTGCTTCCCAGCCACTGTTATCGACACTAACAGACACGTAATACCAGGGTCCTCCCAGTCTCAATAGTCTTTGATAGTGATAGCCTTGGCTTCGACATGTCTGCATTCCTCGCCGTAGGGCCATGATGGAGCCTCACCTTTAATTTTCTACGCATTTATTTTCGACGAGACCTGCACAAGCACGGCAAACACGGCAAGCATGGAGCTTAGGTAAGGCAAGATGTCTGGGCACAAGCTCAACCACTACCACGACGCGTAACCATTCCAGTCGGCGCTTGTGAGCTTCATTCCGGATGCCACGATCCTTTCGAAGCTTGAGACGAGGTATGCCAGCGTAATTCTTCCATCGTGGCAACGTGCTAACGCTCCCTAGGATGGCTGCTTCTGCCTCTCGGCAGACGCCCTGGCCGGTTCCAGCCCTCGTTCCAGCCCTCGTTCCTTCGCCAGCTCCCTTCGACTGTCGAGTGGCCGACTGAGAGCTCCCACAAGTCAGATGACGACACCCACAACAACCAAGAGCGAAGCAAGTTCGCACGCAGCGTCCTCGAAGGCAGCACCGTGGCTCTCATCTCGCTGCTAGGCCTGGGTCTTGGTGGCTATGCATACAGTCTCTTCTACAAGAGCACCGTCAGGAGGAAAATTGAAAATGCCTTCTCAACAGGCTACAGCTCGCAGGAGCGCGTTGCCTTGGGCCGCATTGCCTACGGCACAGAGCCAGACAAGATGCAGGAGATTGTGGACAAGGAGTTTTGGGTGCCTCGAGCCGAGCAGGAGACAGTCGACGATATTGTCAGCGGGAAGACCAGAGGGAAATACTACCTCATCATTGGCGAACGAGGTACGGGAAAGCGTGCCCTACTACTCGAAGCTATGCGCAAGGTCAATGGCGATGGGGTAGCTATGCTAGAGGCACACAGTGAGCTGGAGGTCTTCCGCACGCGGCTTGGCAAGGCTATCGACTACGAGTTCCACGAGGACTACATTGGAGGCTTGTTCAGCATCAGAGGACCGCGAGACAGCACGCCGCTGCTTGACATCGAACGAGCCTTGAACCAGCTGGAGAAGGTTGCCCTGTCAATGAGAAAGCGGCGGGGCAAGCCTCTTCTCATGGTCATCAACAACATTCATTTGTGTAAAGACGATGACCAGGGCCGCGATCTGATGGAGATACTGCAGCAGCGAGCGGAGATATGGTCGAGCAACGAACTGGTGACGGTCGTGTTTACTTCAGACGAACACTGGACTCTAGAGCGACTTATCCCGCACGCCACCAACATGCACGTCATGAACATTCGCGATATCCGAAAAGATGTGGTGATCGACGCGCTGAAGAAGTACCGTGCCAAGTACCACAACGAACACGTGCCGCAGAGCATCTTGGATGAGGTCTTTGCAAAGGTCGGTGGCCGGCTCATATTCCTCAACCAAGTCGCCAAGTCGAACGATATGCTGCAAATATGCGCAAACATCAACCGGCGCGAGAAGTCGTGGTTTCTCAACCAGTGCTGGATACTTGGTGATTCAATGGATGACGATGTCGAAGAGCAACAGAAGTTCTGCGCTGCAGCCATCGTTCTTGCGCGAGCGCTTGTCATCCGAGAGAAGGAGCTCGCAGACCCAAACGGTGTTCTTCCTGAGATACCACTGCACGAAGCCCGTCAGATCATCACGCGCGCCGACTTCGTCAAACCGTTTGATCACATCAACGTCATCCATATCGATGCTTGGGGTATGGTCCGGGCCGATTCAGTGCCGATGCAGAACGCTTTCCGTGAGATCTGCACCGAAGAAGGGTTCGAAGAGCACCTAAAGGCCACGCTGAACAGACTTGACGAGCTCGAGAGTTTGGCAAGGACGAGGGAGGTGAGCTGGAGAGCTGCACCGGACAAAAGTGGTGGCATTGTGCCCGTGCAGACGTACTGTGCGCAAATTTCGAATCCACGAGCTTGAAGTTGCTAGTAAGTCATCAGAACGTGAACAGGGTACGGTAAGATCGAATCAATCACAAGGCGTCGTCCTCTCGATCATTCCCGACTCATCTCTACTGCGTTCTTCCGTGTTTTATCATTAACTTTTACCCTACCTACTATCATCAGCTGCCGACTCAGGCTACCAACTGATATGGTGTGCACCTGCGTTGCGCTCATGAGGCTCGACAGAATGCTCAAGCTTTCTTCCAATCGGCGCGTTGTCGGCACAGGTTCTGATCGAATTACACTTTCACCGCCTACCCCCACGGCGATGCCATATACTCGGTCGCACACCAGATGGTACTGGTATGAGACGATCATGTTTACTTTAACGACCTACAGGCAATGTGCGTATGGCTCACTGTCGATTTATTGACTTTGATCAGAGCGTCAACTGCATGGCACACAGCAATGCTGTTTCCGGCATTTGATATCGGCGACGGCATTCAACAGCCTCATACGTCAGCGCGGTGACCCGAAGTCTGCCCGGCACCTGTCTACTGTAGACTGCCGTGAGCCAAGTGCTCCGCCGGGAAACAAGTGGCTCGGCCTCAACAAGATTACGAGGTTCCGCTGGGCATGCCAACATCGGCGTGAACCCGGATTCGGACGTGTTGCCGATACCTTGGAAATGCATGCAAGCCCATGAGCTGCAATTGGACCATTTTACTTGTTCCAGGCTACATCAAGTCCTAAGAACA
Source organism: Ascochyta viciae-villosae (assembly GCA_004335205.1). NCBI lineage: Eukaryota > Fungi > Ascomycota > Dothideomycetes > Pleosporales > Didymellaceae > Ascochyta > Ascochyta viciae-villosae. The sequence goes on from SATZ01000251.1 coordinate 9,022, forward strand.
TAGTCTGGGGTAGTGTGGGGGTCATTTCTTGTATTGCGGAGGAGACTCTGGGGTAGCTCGAGTGTCTAGCCGCTTGGAGATGTAGCTTTGCGCCAATCAAGTCATTTTCAGAGTGTCTTAAGCCATACCATCGGGACAAGAGGCTCAGGTTGGGTTCTTAGTCCTTGCCCAGGCTTGGAGAGCAGTACGGGGCTTTGGCAGGCAGCTGAGGGATGTGTATAAGGAGTTCAAAGCGACCTACTCTGTTCATGCAAGTGGTTGTACCCTCACCTTCAACAGTACTTCTCAACGCAATTCCCCCAAGATCTGCCAACAACCATGGCTTCTACCGATCATGTTCCTGCACGACGCACAGCCAGCCCGCTTAAAACCGTCGATGATGAAAAGAGCTACATGACAGGTGCAAACCACATCGAACGTACCGAAACAAACGAGAATGATGTCGCTCTCGCCAAAGTTGCCGCAGAAGCCAAGTTGGATGAGTTTGGTGCGCGTAGCAAGACAAACCCGGCGGAAATCGCGCTGGTGAAGAAGCTTGACCGCACGATTCTTGTGAGTGCTTTGGATCTTAGTGATGAGATTGTTGATTGCTGATCCATGTGGTGGTAGCCCATGCTTTGGATCATGTACTTGTAAGCCGCCATTCTCTGTTCTGTTTTGAAGACGCAACAACTTTCATTGACGAACTGAAGAGCCGCTGACGCTTTTCCGCTGCAGCTTTAATTTCTTAGATCGCAACGCCCTCGTTAACGCTAAACTCAACTCGCTGGACGAGGATTTGGGCCTTCGTGGCACCCAGTACAACACACTCATCTCTATTTTGTTCGTTGGGTATATTGCAGGACAAATCCCCTCGAACATGGTACTCAGCCGTGTCAGGCCGTCGTGGTATCTGGGTGGTGCGTTCAGTTCATCCTTGGCTTGGTCAAAGCTAACTATGTTCAGGCTTCTGCATGGCATGGTCGATTGTCTGTCTCTTGACCTTCTTGGCCAACGACTTTGGAAGTATGCTGGCGTGCCGCTTCTTGCTCGGCGTGACGGAGGCTCCTGTGGGTACACGTTCGATCAGTCGAGGACGCTCTAGCTGACAAGTGATAGTTCTACCCAGGTGCTCTCTTCCTCTTGTCGCTCTTCTACACCAAGAAAGAGATTGCGACTAGGATGGCTATCTTCTATACTGGCAACATGATTGCCTCTAGCTTCGCTGGTCTCATTGCCGCTGGTGTCTTTGCTGGGCTTGATGGTACTCGTGGTCTTGCTGGTTGGCGCTGGTATGTTGACATGCACTGTCTTCTTTCCCTAAGATCAGAGCACTAATGGTGTTAACTCTAGGCTCTTCATCATCCAAGGCGCCCTATCCATCGGCGTCGCACTTCTCGCCTTCTTTCTGCTGCCAGATCATCCTCTGCAAACTCGCTGGCTCAGCGTCGAGGAGCGACAACTAGCTCACGAGCGCATCGCAGCCGACACCACACAGCGCGAGGAAGCCACCAGCGTGTGGGTCGGTTTACGACAAGCTCTTGCCGACTGGCGAACTTGGATCTTCTGCCTGATGTACAACACCCACATATCCTCTGTCAGCTTCCAAAGCTTCCTGCCTACCGTAGTGCGAACTCTCGGATACAACACAACGACGACACTCGCCCTGACCTGCCCGCCCTATCTGCTCGCTGCCATCATGGCAATCGTCATGTCGTATACCTCAGGCCGCTACAACGAGCGCACCTGGCACATCACCATCTGCAAAGGCATCATCATTCTAGGCTTCATCATCCCCGCCGTCACAACCAACATCGCCGCCCGCATGGTCGCCATCTTCATCTTCGTCACCTTCTCCTTCGGCATCAACAACATAATGCTTGGCTGGGTCGCAGCGACGCTAGGCCAGACGGCAGAGAAGAAAGCCGTCGCGCTGGCCCTGTGCAACTCGCTAGGCAACATGTCGAGTGTGTACACGCCGTATCTGTGGCCTTCGACTGATAACCCGAGGTTCCTCAAGGCGTGGATGGCGAGTATTTCGTTCTCGGTCGTCGCTGTTATGTCTGTGTGGGTTATGCGGCTGAGTTTGCAGCATCGCAATAAGAAGCTAAGAAGGGATCAGCCTGATACTACCGTGTTTTATGTTTATTAGGGGGTTGGGTAGAAGCGATGCAGACACGATAGAACAAATATATTTTGTGAAAGTGAAGCCATATCATAAGGAGCTCGCCGTTTGAATCGAGGTTCCCCATCTTCCTCGCACCTGTTATGCGAAGCGTCGTACCTGGAATTTACTTTGCACATACACGTCTCCTTGCCTCAATGTTTCTTCGCCTTTACAATCACCCAGTATGACGCTCGACTACACAGCGACCTAGCACTCGTCACACGTCAGCCCATCACTCAAGCAACGAGTGCCTCAGAACTGGATGAAGCATCACCAGACAACGACTCCAATTCAATTGTCCACATACCTCTCTTTACTTGCACCAGAGGTCAGCTATCACCGGTAAGGATATCCAAGAACGGCCAGTACGTGGAATGTGAGAGGACGCCGCTTCCCAGGTAGCAAGAGCAGGCTTATCTTAGTCATTGGAGTCACGGGAATCAAGATTGAATCGGCTGTTCGCTTCGTCAACGCAGACAAGTCGCCTACTGCTGAAGCAATGAGTTTGCGCCATGGAGATCTATCAGAACCCAGCCACCACTGGAGGAAGTCGCTTCTGGAAGAACAACTCTGTTAGCTCCAAGACGTCAAATCAGCCAAGGTATATTGTGTCATCGATAGCCCGTTTTTTGGTCAAGGAATACGGCCTAGAGCGATATGTCGACGTCGCCAGGGAATACATCAGACAACAAGAGCGCGCCTACCTTGGTTGACTTTATGAGGTCAATTTCAGCAGTGGCATCGTAGGTCGGAGCATACTCCACATCGTTTACACTCCATAGATGCAGGGCATAACCAGCCAGACCAGTTTTCTTCGTAATCAACGTCGAAAACCAGAAGAAAGTGCAGTTATAGAACCCCTACCCTTCTCAACAATACTCCAAAGCCGTTCGAAGGACTGAAATACCATAAGCAATACAACTTACATACCATAGCTCTGTTCAAAAAACTGATCCTAAAGCAACGAGAATGCACATGACAGTCTTCAAGCACACTTACAGCCACTGCATCGGCTTTGACGACGCGAAACGTTTGGCTTCGGAGCTTGGTCAACTTAAAGCCTTACAGGCACTGTGGTGTACGGGAATATAATACGACACCAAGACCCTGCCACACTGAACACAGTGCCAGGTCTCGTGCGGCGAACGAGTCGTCTAAATGGAATGTACTCAAGATCTCTGGAATTGCGAGCAGTCTGTTTGGTAACCTAGCAGAGGAAGACGTCATGAAGACGGGCATCGCCAAATTGAGGTTTCGGAACAAAATTCAGTTACACGACTTAGGGCAGGGCTAGAGGACCTGGAGCATGTTTTTTGCGGCTTAATTGGCTTGTAGGTGGTTAATATTTTCCCGTCCAATATACCCTACCCGGCAGCAAGACTGCAAAGTCGGACTACGAACTGTCTGTAAAGTACATGCCAGAGCACTTTAGCCTATACATTCGGTTCGACGGTGGCATGACAACCTTACTCCCCTCCAATATGGATCCGCTGGGCTACCGCCAACGCCCCTTTGTTTCACGACCACCTGGCAACGAACCCATGGTGCAACGGGTCTATACACCACGCAGCGGGGCGTTGTGTACGTACTATGAAATGCCGAATTTCAACGGTTGCGGATGGGTATTGCCGTTGGAACTCTTGCGTCACCGTGGTTCGTGAGATGAGGATTGCATTGGGCATCAACCCGTATCGAGGGTTGAGGGGTAGAATAGTGAGCTGAGTTAGTGTATACGCAGTACGACTCGATACAAAGTTGATCCAAATAACACGTATTCAAACAGAGTGGTAATATGTAAGATGCACTCTAGAACTTCATTTCATCCGTCCTTGGAAACAGAAGAAAGTCTGGGTGCAATACAAGTAGATGCAGGCAGGATTTCTTACAAGCAAGATGGGATGAGATGAGGTTGAGTCGTGAGGTGATAAACAGTGTTGAAGCGATATCTTCCGTGTCTTAAAGTTGGTGATATGCTGGTTGTGCTTTCACGTCGCGTGTATCGCCATTTTGACCCTGGTTGACACGATGCAAGGGCAAGATCTTGGGGTGAGGGGCTAGCTAGCTGATTACTCGGAGGTTATATTTGGCTTTCTCTGCGTGCAGTTGAAAGTAATCATGTTTAGTAATACGGCACACTGAGAGGTACAAAGTGGCTTGACATCCTTGGGATTTCAAGACAGTTCCATACACTATGTTTTTAGCACGGCAACACGTTTTGAGGAATATGGAATCAAATTTGTTGCGTATTCTTACTATCAACGCTAGAGGGGTATATGATCATGTTCATCATTTATGGACGTGACGGATATATCCGTGTGGAACCAACATCTAGATGGTGTACCTGAAACCCTTCTGGTCACCCTCGGTCCACTCGAGCTCAACCTCGCCGCGATCCGCACGCTTGTTCTGCCTGATAGAGAGCATGGAAATGAGACCGACAAGCAGCAGAGAGAAACAGCTGGTTGCGATGCAGGCGTAGATGCCGGGGCGGTAGTTCGGCGCATCTTGCGTCCTGAAGACCAGGCCTCCTGCAATACCACCAACACCGCCCATACCGACGAGTGTCGCAGAGCAAAAAGCGCGCTTCCACTGTCCGCGGATGTTGTTTGCCTGGTACGACATGGTCGCTGGGACGTTGCTGTTGGCGCCGGCAGTTGTCAGGAAAACACCAAAGTACCTGACAGCTGGGCTCTTGGCGAATCCCATAATGGGTAGACCGACAAGGCAGAGGATCATGTTGAACACGATGATCGGACCGCGGATCTTCCTCTTGTCGCCGACCCATCCACATCCGTACATGACGATAGCGGCGAATGCGTACGGTGGCGCTACAAGGCACTGCGCGGCTCCAACACTGAAGCCCATGTTGCGCTGCAGAATGATTGGGAGGAAGTATGCCAGGGCATACGAGACGGTTGTGGTGTTGAAGAAGATCTAGAACAGGTCAGTACAATTCCGTATCCGCGTTTGCCAAACTTACCAGAGCGTAGCCCCAGACCTTAATGTCCAGACCGCCCTTGAAGAACTTCGCAGTGTTCCAAGGCTCGGGCTTAGCATCACCACGATCGCGATCGACACGGTTGATGATGAACTTGGCCTCGCGCTCAGTCAAGAACTTCCAGGAAGTGTGCGCTTTGTCGGGGAAATCGACCAACATCCAGTACGCTCCGATACCGAGGAAGCAGGTCAGAGCACCCTCGATGATGAAGATCCTGGAGCGAGTCAGTATGTTGAGACGTTTGATTTGTGAGGTAAAACGTACCAGCGCCAACCCGTCAGACCCTCCCTTCCGTTCAACTGCATCAGACCATATGCAAGAATACCCGCACAAGCCGAAGCCAAACTTCCAAGGATGTAAAAGACACTGTATCGTTTTCCAATGTCGTAACGCGTGTACCAGGTAGACATCAGGTAGACGCAAGAAGGGAAGAAACCAGCCTCTAAGATACCAAGCACAACTCTGAGCGCGGCCAGGGACTGCCAGTCTTTCGAGAAGCCCATTCCGATCATGACGGCGCCCCATAGCGTTACGATAATGGACAAGTGGACACGAGGTCCAAGGTAGCGGATGATGACAGTCGAGGGTGGCTGGAAGACGATGTATGTGGTGAAGAAGACGAGGGTTACGACTGAATAACGCGATACAGTGCCCATCAGAACGTTGAGATGCAATTCTACGTTCATGCTGTAGATTGTCAGCGATATTACCGCATCAGGCGGGAAGATTTTGGACGCACCCAGCAATGGCAGCCGCGGACAAGTTTGTGCGATCCATCAGCGAGATGCAGTAAAGCACTCCCACCGTGACGACGAGACGACGATCGATGCGATGGATGATTTTCTTCTGCTCCGCCGGGGTGAACTCGCACTCATAGTCATCATGAGTGGAGCTGTTGATGTCCTCTTTGTGGCTCACGATATCCTTCTCGTTGTCGACATTGTAGTCGTTATGGTAGGCAGCGGCCTGCATGTTGTTCGCCATCTTTGCGGTCTGAGGGAACTCTCTGGGGAAGGACGAACAGAAGCTTGGGTCGCAGCAGTGGATACATGATTGCACGATACCATTATATGCTCAGCCGGCCCCTGTACGACCCGCCATTACACACTGCCAAGCAGCCAGTGAGTGGGCCATTTTTCGACACTGGAAATCTGGAAAGATACCGAGGCCCCGGCGATCACACCTATTGGGGTGATGGAACCTCACTTGTCCTAGCAGCGGCTTCCAAGATTGTGGAGAGCCCCAGAATGAAAGAGAGGCGCTCTGGGCGCTCAGCGGCGGACGAGTATGGGGTTGGGCTTGGCGCGTGGAGACCCCGCATGTGAGAGGACGCCTCCGTCGCTAGGGGACCCACCCGCGGGCCAATCGAGACGCAGCCCCAACGACGCAAGCATCTCCGTCGGTCGTTGTGCGGCACCTTGACAACGTTGAAGGCACGACTGCACGCGTGGGAGGCGTACAGCTAATAGTAAATCAAGCCAACGCGCGGTTCTTTATTCAACGTCGATCAACAGTGTACCTTCTCGCGACACTCGAGGATCTGCATGCCACCACGTTTCAAGCGCTCGCACGCGGGGTAAACCCACAGACGTTGCAACACCCCACAATCTCCGTCTAGATTGTCCCAACAGGGACACTGCTCCGGTGTGTACGGGGGCCATGTGTCGATATTCGATAACCTGCTGCGACAACACCAAGCCGCAGCACGCCGGAAGACGCACTTAGCATCTGCCGTGGCTTGACATCCGGCTTGGCACAGTCATACTCGCCCTCATCAAGCTGCACCTAGTGCTTGTTGCTGAGGAGCCTCTACGATGCACGGTCGAGTCCGGACGTCCAGACACTCGTCGAGAACCCAGCAAACTGCTCAAGTGCAAGGCAGCGTCCTCCGTAAAAGCTTCAACAAAGGATTGGAATTCAAGATTACACGGGACACCGTGCTCCGCAGGGCAAGGTCATCCGACTGTCGCGCACTAGCGGCTCGATTTTGACTCGTCATGGGCATGTCAAGGTACGCTTTCAGGCGACAGATTCCGCGCTTGCAGACGTCCGCGGGGCTTCCACCGACTTCCAAGACTTTGGGCTGATGTAGCGGCGCTCTTGTCGGAAGATCAACAGGCCCCACGAGCCGGGAAACTTCTTTGTGTTCTCCTTTAGTTCCAGTTACGACGCCTTGGATATCCGTGCGAGCTTGGCACTTCACTGTCGCAAACTGACGCGGGGGTTTGCTTCTTTCCACTGTGTTTGGCTTGTTGTGATGGGACCTTAAGCAACGTACTACAATTAGGTCTTGCAGTCTCACGAGAATGTGAAGATTCAAACTTAGTCGAAACAGTTCCCTCTCAGCGGCTAATCAGGAGCATGCTCAACATATGCTCTTCTTACAGCACGACATAGTGCCGCATTGTGAGACGATCAGCTCCACCCATGTCTTCGAATCTAGATTCAGGTGCATACTTGCCAATCTGCAAGACACGCCAAGCTGGACAATGGTTACATGCGACCGTTGTGCCACATGGAATCCCAAAACAGAGGGCTGAGGATGACCTGCCTGCCTTTCGTATCCGAATGCTTGGTCCTGCTGGGTTTCTTCCCCGGATCAGCAGTGCCCCAGATCTGGCACTGTGTGCCAATCACCATACATGCATCATTCCAGGGACCGAGGCTTTGATTTCAGGCCTTATGCACGGCAACGCCATACACTGCGCCTCTTGTCGTTCCTCGACTGCCCTCTCAACCGCAACACAGACGACCAATCACGCCAACTGTGTGGGCCGAGGCTTCGGTCTTGCTGGCGACAAGTCATCCGATACCTCCCGTGGCTGAGGCGTAGTCAATAGCGACAACACCACCGTCTACCTGCACAGTGATGTCGACAGAGATTCGAAAAAGACACCAATAGGGCACTGGATCTTTGTGGACAAACCGAGGCTCGAATCACGCTGCCAAGTGGCTAAGCGATGCATAACATGGATGCGGTTCAGCCACCAAATGTGTGCATTTGATTGCATTTCAGGATGACATGGGTCCAGCTGTCTAGAAGTTCGCAACATCATTCCTAGAGGCCTTGACTTGTATGTACAAATCTTGCTTTGTTCCAGTTTGATCGAGCTAAACATGTCTGTCTGATGTGTTTAGGCAGTATGTTATACATAGCAGTTGCCTTCGAGTGTTTTTACACAATCAATTGGTAAAGGATGGACTTTGGTCTATCTTACCCTGGCCACTGCAGACAGTAGGCTGATGAGTAGTTTGTTGAGGATTCGACGCCTTAATACTGCTGAAAGAGTGAAACGACTACTTCCACAAGGCCCTAACAAGTAAGCAAATTTCAAGTATTCACTATTTCCTCCTCAGAATGCGTTAAGAAAAAGTTGTCGTTCTGCGTCATACAACGGTACACCGTACACGTGCGCTTTAACCGGAGCATGTGAGGACGTCAGTGCTTACCGCGAACTGGAAAAGCCAGAGTTCGCAAGTAACTCATTTAGGACACGAAATTTTATCATCTCCGAGTACTAAGAACCACGAGAAGATCTATCGGTACAGCGTGTGCATTGGGTTGAAGCCGGTTCCGAGTTACACGAAACCCGGCTCGGGCCGGAGCTCTTCACATTCCGAGCACTAGCTTCCAAACAGCTATCCCTTCGCAGCAAGAACATTTATCTGTCAATATCGACATTCACGCATCTTCAACTACATCGGCATGAAACTTGGCGGTCAGCGTTTACACGAACAGGCTTTCCTTGCACAATGTCGGAACCCAGAGACTCAGAGCTAAAGCATGAGACCGTCACTCTCTCAACCGGCTCGGTGTCACATATCTGGCGGCCTCGAACGACAACTGCTCGGGCAACAATAGTAATCCAGCATGGCTTCTGCGAGTACGCTGAAAGATACGTGGATTCACATCACAGCTTCGTCCGCGAACTCAACGCAGCTGGCTACGCCGTCTACGCCCCAGACATGTGGGGCCACGGACGGTCGCCAGGAACTCGAGGAGTAACACATATGGGAAAGGCAGTCCAAGACCACGTTGAGTTGCGAAAACTCGCCAGCAAGGAAGGAGCGCCTATTTTTCTGTTCGGACACTCTCTAGGCGGACTCGTCACAGCAGGGAGCGCAACCACAGACCCCGAGAACATCAAGGGAGTGGTGATGACGGGCCCGGCGCTTCCAGATCTCATTCCAAATGTTGCGAGAGCTATTGTGGGAGCTTTGGCGAGATCCATGCCAACCGTCTCTGTCCCGATGCATGGTGCATCGCTCGACGGTCTTACCAGGGATCAGGAAGAGATCAAACGATTCACCACGGACCCGCTTGTACCTCAACGACAGGTCCCGTTTCTGATAGCGGCAACGGCTCTGGATACAATGCAGCAAATCAACGACGGACTCAAGAAGTGGATAGTGCCAACGCTGGTGATTCATGGCACCGCAGACACGTATACGGAGTGGAAGGGGAGTGAGAAATTCGTCAATGGGATCGCGTCGGAGGATAAAACATTTCGGAAATATGAAGATGGGAGACATGAAGTGTTACATGATCCGCCGTGTGCAGAAGAAGCGTTGAGGGAGATCTTGGAGTGGATAGAGAAGCACATATGAAGTTACATATGATGGCTGGTTTCAAGAGAGACAAACAGGACTCACGTTAACTGTTGCTCCCAACATGTGGCCTCTTCCGTGTTGCCAAAATGCCTCAGGCTAGCTTTAGTTGCTATTGTCTCAACATGTGGTCGTCTGCAATACTTTGCCATCCCAGCCCGTCCAACAGTGACCACATTCGGGGCCCCGAGTAGGAGAAGTCTACCCGTTCAGTCGAGATCTTATCTCTAGAGGGGTGTGATTTTGATTCGCATTCCCCTACTTCATTCTACTTACCCTCGCTCTTATAATCTTCTTCCAGCAATTTTTTCGGATTCGATCATCCTCATCGCTTTCCGAATCCTCCTCCTTCGAGACGAGCATCACACAGTGTCTCATAACTGTTGTTTTCGTCCTCTGCCCATGAATACCTATGAACCACCCACTCCACATCCTCATCATTAATCATTACACAAGCACGATGTCATGGCATACCATGATCGCATCCATTCACCTCACTGATCCATCTTGGAAACCGTCTTCATGCGTTCGTTAGCCACGATCTAGCCACAATCCACGCTCCCCTAACCTACCCCAGGGTTAACAGGTTTAAACCTATCTTGGTACTTCCTCCTGGCTAGCTTCATCCACACTCTGATTCTGCTGTACGTTCCAGTCGAGACGAGAGTAGACATTGCCGATGCCGTCGCTTTCCAGCTCCCACTGTTTGTGCGCGTCAAGGTAGTCCACGAACTTGGCCAATCTGTGTCGCTATCGTATATACATCGATAAGCCGCACGATCGAATTTTTGCGTCAGCATAACACCTGACCTTGTCCTGGCTCTGCTTTTCTGAGGGAAGTCCTCTCAGGAGGAATTTTCGCGTGACGCCGTGCTTGATATTCGGTGGAAAGTGATCGGTAGGATATCGAAAAGACAGGGTGTGAAGGAGATCTGAAACGCTTTGAAGACTTTGGTGTCTGATAGTTGCAATACGATGTACAAAAACTTAAAAGGTGCAGTCCATGAGTATGGGGCCATCATGAGCGCTGGTGGCCTGTGCCGCGGAGAGCATAATTCAAGCATTTTTTAGACTTCACCTGCACTATCGATTCGCATGTAAGACAATTGCTTGGATTCATCTTCATGCAGGTTTGCAGTACTGATTCATTAATTACCCAGTAATGCTTTTTTCCCTAATCGTGACACGCTGTACGGAGATTGAGATGGTGACTGCGGAGAGAATGGCAGAAACAGCTCTCGAAGCGTATAACCTGAAGCTCAGAGAGGGGAAAGATCTGGACCAGAGGGAGGTGCGAACCATGATTTCAAAAGTGAAGAAGCTCCTAGACATACAACATCACCTTCAAGATGCCAATTGCGAACTAAGGTGGTACTTATTGGAAGGGAGGTACTGTAGAGATCTCAGGGGGCCGAGAAGTTGTGTCCGTCGCCAGTTTGTGGACGTGTTGTTATCACAACGGGTGGTGGCTGATTCGATTTGAAGCTTGTAGCGCTTGTAGTAAAGACAGCAACTCTCTCGTTACTCTAGCTATATCCACTACCGAGCGATTGAGTTTAGATTCTGGAAGGGGGAGGTGATAAGCTTGACCACGTCGCACAGTGGCCCTTGGTCTAAGCAGATACACTGAATATACTCGAACAGGCTTTCTTACTCTTGCAGACTCTCGAGCTCTCGTAACTACATCACAAATCACCCATGATAGCAAAGGGCACAATCTCTGAATATGTCACACGAGCCATGCAATTGATCTGATCTACATGAGCGTGTCTTCTCCAACATCATGGTTCGATGAGCTGTAACTCCATCGTGATGCTTGCTAGTCTGTTCGTTCGTTCGAGGCATAGAAGCCGTCTTTCCTACTACTCCTCCTCCTTACTTCAATACCAGCGGCAATCAAAGCGCGCATTGCCAAAAGAGCGGCAGAAAAACAATACAAATCGTAAAAGGGTCGTCATAATATGCACAGAAAGAATTAAAAATCGAAACGTAGAATGGTCGTGATAGTTGATGGGTCGCAATTCGCAGGTTGGTTGCTTTAGTTGCGGATGATAACACCGTGGCGGCGGGTCTTCTTCTCCTCGTAGACGAGCTCGTCTTCGGAGCTGCATTCATCTGATTCGTCGGAGAAGGAGCAACGAGCACCTCCGCAGTCGAGCTTGACGCGGTCACCCTTGCGCGTAATTCCGTAGCGCTCGCATGTACAGCATGAGCTACCAGAGCTGACGCTAGATGGCGAAGAGCTGCCGGAAGAGCGGGAAGAGGTGAGCGAGGGTACGTCGGAGTCGGCGTCGGAGTCTGAATCTTCCTCCTCGGATTCGGAATTGATGTCCTGGCGAGCAAAGCGACGGTTGAGCTCCTCGAGGGTGGTCTGGTTGTATTGGGTGTTGATGACCTGGCGAGTCTCACCGGGGCGCTGGGGCTTGGGAGCGACGATGCGGGATGGAGAAAGACCGCGACCCTTGGGAATGTTCTGGGAGGTGCGGCGGGTGTGGCTGGAGGTCTTGGCGGGTGCGGCAGCTGTCTTGGACGGGATGTCGATGATGTTAAGCTTGCGGCCGGTGGTGGGCTCAGTGGTGTGGTCCTTGGCAGGGTCGTGGGAGACGTGGTAGCCGTCGATGATGTAGTAGTACCAGTAGCGCTGGCCCTGCTTGAGGGTGGCACCCTGGAACTTGAAGCAGCCGACCCAACCACCAGTCTTCTTGGGGTCCTTGGAGAGCGGGAGCTGACCCTGGTAGCCGTCCCAGGAACCGAGAAGGTGGACGGTCTTGCAGTTGGCGGAAGTGCGGAGAGTGAAGTTAAGCTGGATAGCGGCCATTGTGATTGAAGTTTCGGTCTCTTAAACTTTCGGTGGTAGTTGAATTATGATGACTGATGAGTCTTGTGATGCGTCCTGGCCAAACTAATGACTAGACGACAAAGTTGATTGCTGATGAAGCGGTAGAAGGATCGTTGACGAAAGTCGAGTATGCGAGTTTGTCGTTGGTTCGTGCTGTGTATCGATGGAGCAAGTAGAGCTGAAGATTACGTTTTCGGGGGGTGTAGACCGGCTACAAGAATTTGATAATAGTGAATAAAGGTTGAATTAAGGTGGCACCAGGCCGAGAAACAAAAAAGGTAGAAAGAGGATAGAAAACGAACACGACAGCTCTGAGAATTTCACACGCTTGCTGAAGAGAAAAGGTCAGAGTGAGGGCCCAAGGCCGACATATATAGAATCCAACCTCGCACAGCACTTCGCCAGAGAGGGCTAGGATTGGCGTAAGCGGGACTCGCTTTGCGAGGGGCCAGCCGAAGTGACGGCACTACGAAGCGATTGATTGCTTGTGCAGCCTACGCACGCCATGTTCGCAGGGAGCAGGCTGGTCGGAGCGTGGATGCGCAGTCTATCGAATGTGTGTTGAGCGCTTGACGGAGCAAGTCCAGTGGTGGGAGGTCAGCTTCGTGCTACCGGCGCTATGCTTTGGGAGCCTCATTGGCCGGAGCGAGCGGGGAATATCCATCGTCTGTGCACAGACACGGCGTGAAAACACGCAGCCTATCATGCATGAGTACGGGTAGAGCCATGTGATGTCCGCTCCTCTGTGTGCATCTACCGCTCCATCACACTGCATCGACAACGTGCAGCGAAGGGAGGGCCGAAATCGAATGCAGGTATATTAACCCAGTCCTTGCAACCTTGAGGCTTGCAGTCGTGTACCTTGTCGCATCGGTGGCTTTTAGCAGCCTTTCTCTGCAAAGCCCAGCCTCCAACTTCCTCATCGGCCAATGGGGAGTGATTGCAGCATGGTGCTCGATCACAAAATGGCCCAGAGTGGGACATGGGCGGCTATTAAACTTAGAGGCTTGATACTGCAGCCAACCACCATCGTTATCTCCCACAACCAACTGCATCGCAAGCAAGCTTGCCCGCTCACGACGTCCGCCATGTGGAGATAACAAGCTCGATGATGTGCAGAGGTGCAGAGGTGCTGTGCACACGAGCTGCTCAACGGAGGAAAACATTATGCGCCTGCAAGGTGGAGGCACAGCGCTTGAGAAGAGCGAGGCCGCTGTATGCGACATTGACCGGCTTATGGAAGAGTCGCAGAAGCTAGAGAACACAGTCGTGGGACAACGATGATGTAGCTAAACATCATGTAGCATGACCCTTGGGGTACAGAAGAGCGTTGCACGTGTGGCTGCGCGATGTTGTGTTGTGTAGGTTGCGGTAGGACCTGCTGTGCTAAGAAAAGAACAGACTCTGCGACATGAGTACATGAACTGCTGTACAAGACCGTCTTCATCGTCCAAGTCTCACACCCGTTCGCACCCGTTCGCATCGAAAAGCACACCTCTGATATCGATTGCTGCATCTCAGAGTGCAATGTATATGCACCGGTCAGGGTAACCGCACCTGTACCTACGCGCCGACCCACGGCCAGGTTCATGCAACTTGCCTCGTGGACTGCCCAATCAAGGAAGATTGAGGAAGTATTGGTCAACCGTGCGCCAGCCACCCCGATACTTAACATCGTGAAGCGTGTTCAACAGTTGAGTGCATAGTGTGAGAACGTTGATTGAATGCAGCTTCGTTATGCGCCCCACTAGAAAATTGTCTTCGTGACACCGTACGGGCATCGGCGACGCAAGCACCGGCCGACTAGCAGCCCAAGAGGTTTTCCAGCTCCGCAGGTGTCAGCGTGCTCTTTCTCCTTCTCGGCCGACCTCCAATGCGAGAAGGTTTGGTTGGTGAGCGAGTCACACGTCTTTGCCTCTTCTCTTCTGTTGCATCCTCGCCATTGGCTGATCTGAAGGACTTGACGGGACTTGACTGGATTCTGGCAGCGGCTACTTCCGCTTCTGCCTGCACTGCCTTGAGCTTGTCGATCATGGTTAGCTTCGGGGAGCGCTCCTCAGGGTGAGCATGCGGACTCGAATGTCGCTTTTTCGTCTGTTGTTGAGTGTCAGAATATGTCGCTGCTGTTGAGTCAAAAGAAAATGACGGGGATGAAGAAAAAGTGACTTTGCTGGCCATCTTCACAATCTGGTCGCAAATGATGTCACAACGTACATGGCGTGGTGTGCGCTCGTCCTGGCTTGCTGGTCTTGATGCACGCTCTTCAGAAGGAGATGCTTTTGAGGCAGAAACCGGATGGCTGGTCTTCTCCACGTCGACCAGATCGAGTCCTGTACCTGTCGTCTCGTTTTCTGCCTGGGATGGTGTGTTCGGAATGGAGGCTGAGAAAGCAACCTTGCGAAGCGATTTATTTGGTGACCTGTTGCCGCTCGTCTCCTGGAGAGCCTGTTGCTCAGGTCGCAGTTCGACGTCGGAACGGTTGTCACCGTTCGTCTGCTTTACTGCGAGTCCTGCATCGAGTTGAGGAAGCTCCTCTTGATCTTCCATGTCCGGAACATCCTCGTTGAAGACTGAACTGCCGTCCTCCATTGCTTCCTCGCCGTTCTCTTCGACAAGCTCTTCCTCTTCTCCTTCTTCTTCTTCTTCTTCGTCGTCGTCCTCCTCCTCCTCTTCGATCATTGAGATGTTGTCCCCTCCATCTGCTTCCATATCGGTATCGTAATCCAGCCCTCTGGTGATCTCGTCCAGGTTGATCGTATCACCCTTTGTCATCCTTTTCCGCCAAGAGTCCATGAGCTTAAAGGATTCACGCAACCGGGCCTCCATCTTCTCCCAGCCGGCTCGTAGCCTGTGGATTTCCTCTTCTCGAGACTCCACTTCTTCCACAGATACAAAGTTGGGATTGGTGAGTAAGTTCTTTAGATTGTCGAGTACGACATCCGTGTCGCTGGCGAGGGTCTCGAAGTTGGTTGGTAAAGCGTGCATCATGCCGTGCTGCCCGTCCTCGTCCTCCTCACCGACCACCGAAAGATCGTCTGCATCTTCCTGCGCATTGCTTTCTGGCATGCCCTGCAACTCTCTCAATGTCGTGAGCGTACTCCTTACGAGCCCTATAAGACTGTCGTTCTCGTCGCTTAAGCTCTGGCTCAGCTGCGTCAAAAAGTCCGTCGTCTCTTGCTTCAGGCTATAACCCGGGTCCTCGAGGTCTGGCTCGTCGTTCCTGATCGTGTTCGTCGATCCACCAAGGCCTGCAACACCAGGGTTGATGGTGATGCTTGCGCCAACCAAGCCCGTCTTGTTCCCACGCTGTTGGGTTGTCAAGTGGCTCTTCAGGCGCTGAATTTGTATATCGCGCTTCCGTACATCGTTTGCGCAGCTCGTCCGCACTTGATCCACGGTTGTCTTGAGTCGCAGCATTTCTGCGCGCAACTTGCGTGCGGACGATTCGGCGGTTCGTAAAGCGGCGCGAGCAGCGTGCTCTTGCGATTGAGCTAGAGAGAGCTGTCGTGTAAGATCGGCATTGCGAGTTTGCAGCTTCTCGAGCGATATCAATTGGCGCGATTGTTCTGAGCGCAGGCTACGTACTGTCTCCGCGACAGACTCTCGATACTCCTGATCGCGCTGCGTTCATGTCAGTATCGATGCATCGCACAGCTCTCCCATCGAACATACGTCACGCTTCAGGACAAGATCATGAACGAGATTGATGATCTGAGCCATTGTGGCTTCCTTTCCGCCCTCTGCCCGTGATGGGTGGGCGAACTCGATGCCTTTGCCATCACGGAGGAGCCCACGGGCCAAGAGTAGGTTGTTGATATATGTCGCCGCAGTCTTGAGATTATACGACTCCATGATGGTCGCGGTGGGGCGTTGTGTGCGCTACAATGATGGATGCTCCTGTTTGGTGTTTACAAACACGCAGTCGGGTTCACGAGTGCACGGGCCAGCAACGCTGACCCACCTGGACTGTTCAGCCCATGCCAACGTCCATAGCAATCTTGTACAGCATCATCCTCGTCGTTTATCCATCGGCGTTCCTCTTGTTTCCAGAGGACCCTGAATATTGTTTCTGTGTGTGGGCGTTCGCTGTCCTTCGTTATACAACTGGCTGTCCTTACAGAAACACAAGTGCCAAGATGTTCGCAAAAGGTACATCTCGACTTGCACATCTCAATTGATGCTACGGCTCATTTCGGCCGTCACGCCACATGCTCCCAGCCTGATGTTGTGAAACAATCAGAGCCCCACAAGGACGAAGGACCGCTGCAGCTCTAAATCTATATGTAATACTCGCAGGGCTACCCTCTCTGTTACCGGATGGAAGCTAGTCGATCCCTTTCAAAGGGGAGCGGAACAGGTCCCGAAGCCACATGCTCACCAGAACTCTAACACTCCTCGCGTTCGCATTCACAGTAGCCTCAAATGTCGGTACATGGTCGGGGCCTAAGCAACTCGCCAGCTCGAACAAGCAATCGAAGCGAACCAAACGCCCCGATAACATGGTACAGATGGACAGGCTTTTCTCAATGTAGAAACCCCTTCAGCACACGCTTTGTGCTTGACTGTACCATGCATATACACCGAGGCTGTCGGGAAATCCCTTTGACAGCGCTTCGTTCTCCTGAAGCTACATATCACTGATATATCAGTCTGGGGGCCCTCCCGAAACCTACAATTACTTTGATTCTTGTTGTGGACTGAGTCCTCTGTTATTCATTGATCCCCCAATATGGTTCCTTCACTGTCCTTGGTTCTCGCAGCTTCCTTACTTTGCGCCCAAAAGTCACTCGCTGCTCCTGATCAGGCTACCACCCAAGCCTGTACTGATATCAAGAATGCACTCCCTGGAAAAGTCCTCACGCCAGGCTTTCTTGCTCTTGAGTATGAGCATGAGACACAACAATACTGGTCCACCACGCTGCGCAGTATTGACCCAGCATGCATAGTCCAGCCTACTTCTGCAGAGGATGTCGCTGCTGTCGTGAAGATTCTCAACAAGTATCCAACTGTCAGGTTTGCCATCCGTAGTGGAGGACACGATCCAAATGTCGGACATGCCACAGTTCAAGACGGCGTGCAGATCGTCATGACTGATCTTGCTGGAGCAAGCTACGACGCGGACAAGGATCTGGTCTACGTAAAGCCAGGAGGTGAATGGAACGATGTCATTAGCGATCTTGCGCCAAGTGGAGTGGCAGTTCCTGGCGGCCGGTTGGGTAGGTGTCATCCTGTATAGACCGTTTTTTACATATGATTGACTTCAGATCAGGTCTCGTAGGTGTTGGCGGATACCTCCTGCAGGGTGGGATTTCTTTCCTCAGTGCGCAAGAAGGCATGGCTGCCGACAATATTGTTGGCTGGGAGACAGTGATGGCCAATGGATCGATCGTCAACATCGATGCAGCTACCAATCCCGATCTTGCACGCGCTATGAGAGGAAGTGGCAGCCAATTCGGTATTGTCACCAAATTCACCATCAAGCCCCACCACATCGGGGACGTGTACGGAGGGTTCTGTGTGTACGACATGAGCCAAGAAGAGAAGCTGTATAGTGCTTTGCACGACTTCACTGCCAATGGTGCTCGGGATCCCAAGGCTGCGATCATCTTTTCCCAACTCATCACTCTTGGCGGCTTGAAGTCCAACCTTATCCACACCTTTTATGACGGCCCTACTCCACCTACCACTGGCCCTTTTGCCGACTTCCTGAAGATCCGTGGAATTGCGTGTGCTCCTAAGAGGCGTAGCTACACTGACCTGGTATGTTTCCTCAGCCGCACCGCCAACCCACAGCAACTATTAACAGTATGCAGCTCAGGAAAAACGGCGAACTTGCCCGCCTTCTGAACTCGCGAGTCTCTTTCAGGGTATGCCCTACCTCGCACAACGACATCGATGGGTTTCCTGACAGACCGTAGACGTACACAATCCCGTACATTGCGAGCCGTCCCCAGATGTACAAAGAGATCCGCGACAAGTTCGCCGAGATAACCAAGCCCTTTCTCAACATTCTCCACGCGACTAGTCAATTCAGCGTTGACTTCCAACCCCTCCCAAGTCTGATTGGCAAGATCTCCCAGTCCAAAGGCGGCAACGCTATGGGTCTTACCGCCTCTGATCCCGACCGCCTTATCCTTGAGATTCAGGGCTCGTGGGCCCTGGCGAGCGATGATACCGAGGCATACAGTCTCAGCAAGCAGTTGACAGACTGGTTGGATGTCCAAGTACCTCAATGGCTAGCTGAGGCGGGTATGGGAAGTCAATATCTGCCGTTGTTCATGAACGATGCTGCGGGCGATCAGGATGTTACTGGGAGCTACAGGGACGTCGCCAAGTTCAGGGCGCTGCAGAAGAGTGTAGATCCTAATGGCTTGTTTAGCACTCGGGCAGGTGGATTCAAGTACTGACCGCTTGGTTTGATGAATCGATTTTGCATGACTTGGTGGGCGCTTCATTTCGTATCTCTATCCCTCACTGTATCAGACGCGTTATGTTGATTTGTTTGAGCCACCATCCCATATACAACCGCTTTGTCTTCGTAGGTGTTTCTGACACAATAAGTTTCCTATTTCAGACAGTCTACACAAGGCTGCATTTTTATTCGATAGAGATTATCGTTCAAGGGTCTCGTCTCTCTTTAAACAGAGCCCAACAGTACCAGCTGTGTCACTTTGCTTGTTCTGACAGGGCCTTCTAAGAGGAAGGAGTGTGCAAGACTCGATGACTAAAGTTACACTAGAATGATTGTTTGAATTCGTATTCTAGACGAGACGATCAGTAGGCCTAGAATTTCAACAGCCAAACATCATCCAGCCTCTCATTGTCCTCTCCAAGCCCCCCATGTAGAACAACACTGTCGTTTCCCATACCCTCCCCCTTGACCACGTCAGCATCAAACCAGCCCCTGTTCGCCGGCTTCCCTTCATCCCCACCGTTCGGCTCCAGCTTGGTCCACCATTCTTCGCTGATATCGTATATCCACACATCGCCCAACATTTTCCCGGCTCCGGCATGCCCCAGGCTCGACGGATCGCGCTCGCCAAACAGCGTAAGCAGCTTCTGTTTCCTGCCGAGTTGAACAGGGAGTAGGGTGCATACGCTCCGAGCCTCAGGGCCATCATTACCATCTGCCTTGAACGATTTAGTGCTCCATTCATTTGAGCTGATGTCGAAAATGTCAACACTCCCGCCAACTTCTGTAGTACCATCAAACCCGTTCATGCGGTACAGTTTTCCGTTGCTGTAGGCAATACTGGTACCTCCTCTATGTGGCGCAGGCGCGTCAGAGAGTTGCTTCCATTCGGTTTTCTCGACATCAAAGGCCCAGAGATCTGACAAACGGCCTGAGGTTGGACATCCTGCGTGGACGTAGAAGGTGGATTTCCCGTCTGAAGTCGAGGTGTGGTAGCTTCGAGCTGGCGGATAGGGAGCTGAGCTGTCGGATGGCGAGAGTTTAGTCCAGGTGTGCGAGGTGGGTGTGTATTTCCACACTGCGCCATGCTCTTCTACGGGGGCCATATCGACACCGCCACGGCCGGAGAAAAGATATAGTGAGTCATTGATGACGGCAGATGCGGTGCCAACGCGTGGGCTGGGTGCCTCACTGAAGGTTTTTGTTTCGTGGTTCGGTGAATCTGAAGCCTTTAGTATGGCGTTGAAGTGGGAGCACCGTGATGGCTTGAGCATGGAGGGGTAGACATACCAGCATTGATCGAAAGGACGTCTATCTTGTCGTCCACAGGCTGGCGAGGCTGTACTTCTCCGCCGAATATGCACACTTGGTTGTCCACGACTGATAGAACCTGAGATGAGCGTTTTAGACGGTCGTTCTTGACCAGGCGTTGCCAGTTGCCCTTGAGCGTGTTTACAGGCATCGAGACGGGCATTGTTGGTACAAATCGACAAAGCGGTTTAGCAGCGGATTATTCTGTAGATTAGTCAACTGAGCGGGACAATATATATCTAGCTTCGAATAGCAATTGCGTCATTCGAGAAATGTTGAAACGGTCATTGTATCCTCCCCTCGCGCACACCTCCTGCCTGTAGCGGAAGCGCTCCGCAACACGCTAGCAACCCGAAACAGTTAGCGCAGCCGTAGCCTCGGTCATAGCTCCATCTGATCACCAAAAGTTCGCGCGTCTGCCAACTCTTACGCGGCGAATGCGACGATGCGTCTGCGCCTCACGATCCAGCGCAACGGGCTGCCCGCGGCCAACATTCTCTGGAGCGTTCCGGACACGAACAGCACTTCTGCATACACAATCACCCGCCTGCTCGAAGACGTCAACCTCATTGTGCCGCTGGAGGCAGAGCACTGGGGACTGGAGCACTATGTTGTTGAGGTCGCTGGCTTTGAGTGCTTGCATTTTATGCCGGTAGGGCAGGCGCTGAAGGAGGAAGACCATGTTTCGTACGTTTGCCCTGCTTGGAGGGAAGTGAAGGTATCGGTGTGCTGACGTTGCGTAGCATAAGACCGCTCATGCGCGCAGAGGTTCGCGCCAGAACGCTTACAGGACGACACCAGATCAGCGACGGCGGGCAGCATCTCGTGGATGGTGTGCCGTTTGGTAGACCGTATCTGAGGCAGCCGAATCGACCGGCTGTAAGAATTCCACCACGGAAACGACAGAGGTTGGAGGAGATCACGGATGAGGAAGCCACCCAGCTGGCACAGTTGGAAAACGAGTGGATTCAAGCCCTTGCCGAAGGTGATTCACTGGAGCAGCCTGGTTCTGCAACAAAACGCGGGTCAAGAAAAGCGGCGAAGAAGGTGCATTTCGAGCAGCCAGTGGTAGCAATGGACATCGATGGGGATAGTGCAGAGGACGAAGATGACGAGGACTTTGCACCAGAGGAAGTTGATGTCGATGGCTCTGAGGATTCGGACGAGGATTCGGATACCGACACCTCGAGTCCCTCCGATGCCTCAGATTCAGGTTCAGACTCAGACTCAGACTCAAGCTCAGGCAGTTCTTCGAGCGATTCGGACAGCGACAGCGATAGCGATAGCGACGCGGCGCCTGAAGTGCGGTCTTCGAAAGCACCGGTACCGAAAACGTCAACCACACAAGTACCGCCTTTTGCCAATATATCGCCGCCTGGCGAAGGCAAGAGGACTACGCAATCACGGAATGCGCGCCGATCGAAGACGAACCGTCTCAAGCACCTGAAGGAAGCTGGGAAGCTGCACAAGGACGCTGATTTGAAGGATCTTGACAAATACGACGAGGAGACTAGGCTGCAACGGCAAAGCACGGCGTCTGAACAATCAGAGCTTTTCGCGCAGTCCACAGGCAAGAGAAAACGCATAGATGACGTTGGACCTGCCGAACCCACTGGGGACGAGTCGGCAGAGCTGGAAAAGCGAAAACAAGAAATGATGGCTCGGTTCGGCCAAGAGCTGTCAGGTGTTCCACCGGAGGCGGAGGAGGAGGCCTCGAATAAGACCAGAGGTGCTACCTCAGCGCCATCACAGCAAACAGGAGAGGCGCCAGAAATCACGGCAGAGGAGAAGACGCCGGAGCGAAAGCGCCTGCGACCCGATGTTTCAGCAATCGGCCGCATGCTTGCACGCCAGACCAAAAACATTGCCAAAAAGCCCGTCAAAGCCAAAGAACCGACTCCAGAACCTGAAGGCTCAACAGAACCAGACTTCTGGAAATCACGGATCAACCTTTCCGCTTTTGAATGCTGGGAAGAGGAATATGAACTGACTGCCCCACCATTCCCGTTCCAGCAGCATTGGGACCCCGTCAGCAAAGTCATACGCGATGCTGCAAAGAGAAAGAAAAGCAAGAAGGGTGGCAAGAAGCCAGCACCAGTAGAACAGCCGGAAGAGGAAGAAGAGGAAGAGAAAATCTTCTTGAATTACGATGATACCCCAAACGATGACAACCCGGATGTCGAAATCCATGCGGCCATCGAGGACCAACTTCAGCAAGATATTGCAACAGCATCACAAGAACAATCCGACTTACCACTGTTACCAGCCGACTTAAGCACATTACCTGACCTGACCTCAGCCGATATCAAGGCAGGAGCTGTCATTGTCTGCAAGTTCTTTGGCGTCAATCCCGTGACCGTCACGCCCGAAATCAGCGACTTCAAGACTGCCATCGTCGACCGTGAAGGCGATTCTGGCGCTGGCGCCGGCACTATACGCCTGAGAATCGCAGAGCGCGATCTGCCGAGGAAGGAGAAAAGGTTCGATAGCAAAGGAAACAGGATCTATGATGCCAAAGACGGCTTCTTCATGGACGAGGAGGAAGAGGAGGGTCTATGGAGTGGAATGTTTGGTGAGCTGCTAGAAGGGAAGCTGCTGAAGGCTGCATAGGCAGCAATCTTGTTAAAATCCTCTCTGTCGCATAGATCTTAATCTGTCTCTTAATATACCCTTTCGACGTTCGTACATCCTTTTTGCTCCAGGCGGATCCATTGTTCCGTGCTGGGATTCACGAAATTCAACGGCCGATGCCGGGCCGCGCCAAACGTCACTCAACCCCTCCATGCCCCTTCCTGCAAGGCACCCTGATCGCCCATGCAGCAACGGCCATCAAACCTCTTTTAAATCTGTAAACAACAATGGTTCAACTGCCGAACAAAACTCCGTGGGTTGTGAGCTTCGTATTTCTTCATCGAGGACCCTGACCGCCGAGCTTCTCTCCGCATGCCGTGCTCAAGCGCTGGTCCTCGGAGCCTCGGACCCATCCTGTGATCAATTAGGGCGTCGAAACAACTGCCGTGAGTGGGTGAGTGGGGTAACTCCTAGGACGAGAACGATTGCAATGATGTGATATTGAGAATACGAGATTTCTTAAAGGCTTGCCTCCCTTAGATGCTGTACTCTTTGTAATCCCAATCCATCGCATACATTTTTTACATCTGTAAGTCAAGCTTGCCCATGATCAGACCTCCCGAGGGCCCAAGGAGCTGTACTAGCAGCTTCAAAGCTCCTCGGTACAATAATCTGTCACACGTACTAATTTAAACTGCCAGTACAATGCCTCTCCCTTACGGTGTCTACCGCGCCGACCACGTCGGATCTTTTCTGCGCCCCAAGGCCGTCCTCGATGCGCGCCAAAAGGTCGCAGAGGGCTCCCTCTCTGCCTCCGAGCTCCGCAAGATCGAAGACGAAGCTGTCTCCAAGGTCGCGCAGCAGCAGATTGAGAATGGCCTTCGCTCAGTTACCGACGGTGAATTCCGCCGCGCCTACTTCCACCTCGACTTCCTCAAGCACCTAGCGGGTATCGAGGAGAAGGGCCAGGTCGGCAACATCAGGCACAAGGATGGCTTCAGCCCACCAACTCTTGTTGTAAAGGACAAGCTGGGCCACCCCGAGGCGATCCAGGTCGATGACTTCAACTTCCTCGAGCAGGCAATCAAGCAGAACGGCGGCGCCGCAACAACAAAAGTGTGCATCCCTTCGCCCACAATGGTGCACTTCCGCGGCGGACGTGCCAGCATCGACATCTCCGCGTACCCTGACCTCGACGTCTTCTTCGAGGACCTTGCCCGCGTCTACCAGGAGGAGCTGGACTCCCTATACAAGGCCGGGTGTCGCTTTGTCCAGCTGGACGACACGAATCTTGCATACCTGTGCGACCCCGACATGCGCAAAGCCGCCGAGACAGAGCGCAACGAGGACCTCTCCACGCTGCCAAGGAAGTACGCCGAGCTGATCAACAAGGCCATCAGCAAGAGGCCGAGCGACATGAAGATCGGTATCCATCTCTGCAGGGGCAACTACCGGTCTAAATGGTTTGCGAGCGGCGGCTACGAGCCCGTCGCCGAAGTCCTCTTCAAGGAGCTCAACGTTGACGCCTACTTCCTCGAGTACGATGATGCACGCAGTGGAGACTTCAGCCCCCTGAGGCACCTGCCCGAGCACAAGGTCGTTGTGCTGGGTGTGATGAGCTCCAAGAAGAACGAGCTTGATGACAAGGAGGACATCATCAGGAGACTCAAGGAGGCGGCGTCTGTCGCGCCCAAGGGTCTCGACCAGCTGTGCTTGTCCCACCAGTGCGGGTTCAGTTCGACCGCTGAGGGCAACGAGCTGACTGAGGAGGAGCAGTGGGCCAAGGTCAGGCTGGAAGTCGAGATTGCCAAGCAGGTCTGGGGCGATGACTTGAGCCAGTAGATGGCTTGCGAGACAGCGTAGGGTGTTGTGGAGTTTTGGATGGGAAAACGTGAATGTGTTGATGAAAGAAGGTGTAGATTATGGTCTCCGAGAAGATCGACGAAGTCATGTCTCAACGACTGATGTGTGTACGTAGCATATACCCAAATCATATGGTTCAACCCTTTATACGGCGACCCAACTGCACCTGCGTCCAGTGAACCTCGCAATCTTCATTCACCGTTGCTGGAGCCATTCATTGCCTGGTAAACCTCACGATCCTCACTTCGATCTCCGTGCTTTTCGCATACCAATACCCTCCTTGAAACTGCCAATCCTCAACTACCGGCTGACTCCTACGCTTCTCTTCCACTCGAGTATCCCACGCCAATTCGTGCTGTGTATTCGCAATGGGAAAGCGCCACGTCTTTGCGCACTCGACTACTTTCTCCAGTTGATGCCTCTTCTCACCAAACGTCTCCAGAACAAGCTCGAGAGTCTTGAGATCAGGTAGTCTGGCGACAGTGTGCGCCCAGCCAGGCGGGTGCTCCGATGGGAGAGACCGAGGGGCTGGATAATCGCCATCGCGTCGCCGTCGAGCCAGTTCTTGCATGCGCGTGCTAGTCGGTCGCTCGTTCAAATCTGCACTACCATTACCAAGCGCTGGCTCGAGGCCCAAGTGATGGTGCAGTGCATCAGTACTGCTTGGATCGTCGGTCCACGTCCACCAGTTTCGGGCTGGCAGGCGCAGCGTAAGATGCACAAGTGGTCTCGCTCGTTGCAGGCGCATTGTGGACGGCGGAGGCACAAACCAAGAAGGTAGGTCCATCCGTTCGAGGGCGTCCGTGAGTGGACACTCGTCTGTGTCCACTCCCGTAGGCAACAGTGTGAAGCCGCAGCACTGGCGAGTTCCTCCAACTGTGTTCTTCAGACCAACGTATGGTGCAACAAGGACGCCGTTGTGTCTGGCCTCAGGATGCCAGCCCATTGGTCCGAAGAGGAAGTCGTACAAGCAATCGCCCTCGAGCGCTACTTGAGGAAGACTGAAATCCAGAGCTTGGATGTTCGCGAACTGCCATGGAAGCATTGCTTTTGACCGGAATCGACTGTTGCCATAGAACTCTTTGAATCGAACAGGGTTCAGTATAATGGGTAGTAGGAACGTTTCCAGGTAGACAGCCTGACACGTTAACAATAGTTTGTTCCCAATATCTCTATGTTCTTTTCTTTCGCGATATCGTCGTTGCCCTGAAGTTGTGGAAGTCCCGTTGGTCTCGAGCTGAGCAGCCTGGCTGGAATCGCGTTCTGTAAGAGCGTATTCAAAGATAATGTCCCTTAGCTCCTTGGTGATTGTTGCAAAAAGTGGAGATTCCAGTTGCACTACAACGGAGTCATGCTCAAGGTTCCAGGCAAGAGGCTCAATGCAACGCTTTACAGAGCATTGAGCATCACGGGCGGCTTCGGCATCACGATTGCAGTTGCAAGGGTATCTTAGCTTGGGCTGTGGTGTTTGCGGTGTCTTCGCTCGCGCAGGAGTGGTGTTGCTATCTCCAAGGACAGAAAAGTGATGGTGGGCCGAAGATTTGGTCCTAGCCATAGTTATTGAGTCGCTGTTCAGCTATTGAAGTGGCAATTTTTGCGTCAGATCTGTGTTTTTAACGTAAACATGAAGATGTGATACTTTGAACCGTGTTCTATATTTTGATTTAGATGGACCGTGCATGATTGCCTAAAGTTGGGGGCGTGGTTGCCTGAACCCACATCCGAACTCCAGATGAGATACAACATTCATTGCTCCCAATGATAGCGTCCTGAAGTCTATCCGTGGAGGACGGCTTTATCACCTGTAGTCCACATAATCTTGATTGCCCACTTCTTGATCTTCCACAAGCCATCGTCACCAGTCTTAACGAGATCTATATTGTACAACGATCCGGCTGTATATGATGTGTCCTCCGGCTTCAATGCATCTTCCGGTCGAACATGATACGATATCGCATGTGCAGTCATGGACGCCGTGTCTGCACCGTCCTTTAGCTCAACACGGATGTTGCTGATGATGTGCGTGGTGACCACAGCGAAGGCTTTCTGATACAGCTCTTTGAACGCTGTCCAACCCTCGATGTTGAAAGGACCGGTGACGAAAGTTATGCTCTCATCCTTTAAGCAGGCTGACTCGAAAAGTTCGTGGTTATTGGTGTCGATACCGAGGACGCAGCGGTGGAGAGCGTCTGCGACGGCCTCGCGAGGAGTAAGTGCTGTAAGATTGACTGGGTCCGGCATTTTATAGAGGGCAGTGTAACTGAAAGAATTTTTGCAAAAATCTACTCGCTGTGTTCTGGCTTTCTCTTCCTATCTAGCAATAAGCTTTATACACTTCTTCAGCCGAAGTTCGGGTTCTAGCAACATTCCGGAATCCGGACTCTTGCCAAAAGGAGTGCCACGCATGGATTGATTAACATGACAACCAGGCGTTTGGTTTTGACGACTCGTGCGTAATTTCCTGAACGAGGTGGTGTGGATGTTGCAGATGGATCCAGCTTCGAAAAGGCATTGGTCGGTCAAGACAAAGACACCGTTATGGGCTCCGAATTCCTTCATATTATCAAGGTGTGTCGATCCCCACCTTTAATATATCCCCAAAGAACTAGCAGCGATTGACCGGTATCATCGGTCTCCATTTATCTGCGACCTCCGCCAGGGTGTATTCTCCTCCAACATTGCCAGGAAACACAACGTAAGGTAGCCCGGGCCACTTACTTGTCGGCTCGTCGCAACGCCAGAGGGGTACTCCAGGTGCAGCTTGTCCTACAATTGTGGCCTTCTTCATCCTAAGACCTTTCGTCGCCATATCACTGCTAGTGATGCCGCCCTTCGCGATCAGATATCGTGGCTTAACTTCTAGTCGCTCAAGGAAGGTAACAAGTGCGGCTGCAACTACAGACCCAATATCCAGCGAGGAGCGCTCGTCGGTGCCAGTGATCAAATCGCGTGAGGTCATGATCAAAACGTCTTTTGGTTGTTGCAGCGCGCTTGTCGCCACCTCAAGAGCATGGCAAAGCTCTTGTTCACGGGAAGTTTCACTCTCCAGGAGTTTGTTGACGTTCAATTCCACCTGTGTCAACTTGTTCCCAGCTATTTCAACAAGAGCCTTCAGCTGACTCGTAGTCTTGGACACATACGAGCCCGCTATGATGAGACCGCCGGTGGCAGAGCTAAGTTGAAGTTGTCTTGCAGTAATGGGAGGAATGGGAGAGATTCCAAGGCGAGCCGAGACAAACGCTGCGGCAGAGCGGAAGAGAAATTTCTTGCCTTGTGCCGAGGCCTTCAGGATCCCAAGAACAACCACGTCCATATCTTCTTCCCTGGCTGCATTGACAATGAAAACTGTCCCTTTCGGTGCACCTTGCAAGACCTCGTTGACTACGTCAGGTCCACCTTGTCGAATCTCTGCAAGGCTGATGCCACGCACACGATCCCTAGAAATTTCCCCTTTACTCTTTTCTACAACCCAGTCTGCCATGTGGCTGCTCTTGAACCCGAACGTCGCATCCTTCGCGAAGGGTGTCTCTGCAGCAGGCACCAATACATCGCCTTCAGCAACGTAGTGGACATCATTAATGGTGTATCGCCCACCCTGAAGGAAGAAAGGTGCAAGGATCCATGCGTCACTTGCTCCAAGGGCTTCCTCAACTGCCTCAGGCTCGATTGGAAAGTGGCCTCTTAGTGTTGAGTCACCACGTAATACAACCTCGAATTTTTTGCCTGCCTGTGCAGCAGCCGTTTTCAAGTTTTCACAAATCTCAACGGTAAGCTCCCGGGCAGCCGGGGGATGCAGGGCGCGTGAATTGGTAAGGATGAAGAAGCCGCTTCCAGGCGCCGTGATTTCAAATTCGGCGGCCAACACAGGAACATCCCACGTCGTAAGCACCTGAATGTCATGGCAAGTTTGAGTGCCAGTCGGATCATCATCCAGTGCAACCAAGATGGGGATCTCCGAACTTGCCTGGATGATATTGCGCGTCTGCGATCGAAGCTCGGTTGATGTCGAAGACAAAGCTGGGAGAGCCTCGAGTGTCTCCTTGAGTGGCAGCGGTTTCGTCTGTACTGATGAGGCTGACATCTTTGGCGGTAATTGTGGTGTGGTGTGGTTGACCTGCTGTTCTGGGGCATCCCAAGAGCAACTGACGGTATGCTCGATGTGGGGTTGCGATTAGCGGGGCCGGACTTCTAGCCGATCGTACCCCTCTTATCTTGGAGTTTGGGGAACTCATCGATGTGTTCTTTGGTGATGCAGGTATGTAGAACCCTTTTTTGTATCATCTACAATGAAGAGTGTGGGTTTGGCTGCTGCGATACAGTATGAGTCTAAGAACCATCTTTCAGAAGCTGAACCCAGCGAAGTCGAGATCAATTGTCCCGGTATCGAAGTTCAGGAATGAAGAGGTACCCGAGTTGTATGGGTCATCAAAGCCACCAAAGAAATTGTCACCATAGGAGCCTCCAGTCAGTGGTGTATTCAGCTCCGACCCATTCGGTACCCCAGGTTGGCTTGCATCAGTCGGAAGACTTGATATCAAACGTGCAGCCGGACTACCACCCTTCTTCGCGATCATCTTCTCCAATCCTTCGGCCATCAGGTGAACAAGATGCCATTTTCCAACGGCTGTTGAGCGGAACTGCTGCACGGCCCTCGTTGTCAAATCGAAGACTGCAGTATCGGCAATATACTGGCCGCTGTACTGCGAAGCGATGTTCAACAAGAAGGCACATGCGAAAGCGATCATAGAGTGAATGTAGTGTGGAATGCCTACAAGCCCTTCTTGAATGTCGAAATCGGTCAGCACCATCTCGATTGTGTCTGTAGCTGCTGTGACAGCCGCGACTGCACTGTCGTTAAAGTGTGGTGGCACAGAAGCACCCCTGAGACCTCGAAAAACGTGCGAGTGAAGATGGAGCTTTGCAAGGTGGTGGTGTATGATCACACCCTTCGTTGGGAAGCCACCAATGAACTGATGAATCTCTGGTCAGGTTAGTGAGATACAGGGCTAGAAATTGCTGATCCATCTTACTCAGAAGTTCCGTAGACCAAAATCCCATCCAATGATCTATCTGGCGGCTGAAGCTCGTCAATTGCGGTGCGAAAGCTTTGGGGATGGGTTCTCCAGTATCTGGGCCAAAGAGCTCCCTTGCGTTACCCATAATGATCAACAAAGCCATTTGACTCACGAGCCGCTTGTCAGCCTCAGTAAATGCCGAGGTTCTCATCAGCGCCTCCCAGCCGGAAATGGATATGTCTTCTTTGACAATCGATGGCCGACCGTAGAGGATCGACAGGTGTCGATCACAGATATAAAGTATATACCACAATCGGATACACTCCATGGCGTCCCCATCTCCACTCGCAAGCACACGCTGGTAGCTGCTGCTCAAATTGATCTCCATCGCTCGTCGAATTGCATACCCACTGATTGTCCACGAAAGATCGTGGAGCCAGTAGGAGGCTACGCACAGAGCGCGCATACGGTCGCGATCGATTCTACGATCAAACATAGATGCTGACATCAAGCGGCGGAACTCTCGACTACAGGGTTTGTAAAGATGGTTGCTGCGCGGATCGTGCAGCGCCGCGACCGTGCAAATGGTGACAGTGAGAATACTGGAGCCGCGACGTAAGCTATCCAAATCTCGGTACTTTGCGCTCCCGATCTTGTACATGAAGTGGTCGATGCGATTTAAGAAGAAACTGACGAGACGTTCGGCGTCTTCTACGTTGATAAGACCTCGAGAGATGAAGTCGTTTACCGAAGTGTTTGCTGCAAAATCAGGCGAGGGTTTGTGCTCTTCAGTAGGATCGTCTGAACGAAGTGCTCGGAGACGAGTGAGCTGATAGAGTGACTCGATAGGCGCGTGAGGAAGCGTATCACCTTTCGGTGATAGCCTGGGTGAATTGTCGCATGACGGAACTTCTTCTTCTCGTTCTGCCGTTTCGTAACGTTGAAAAGAGTCCGAGTCATTGGCGGTACTTGCTTTGAGGGGTGGCAAGGCAGGGAGTGATAACCTGCTCAGGACTTGCTGTAGGGACGAGTGAATGAAGCCAAGATCATCAACAACTTCATGCTTCCATCTGTTTTTGTTAGCGGGTACCAGTGTAAGGTGTTTTAAACTTACTGAGATCGCTCGTCGATCAAAGTCTGCAAACTCTTGTTCAATACGCAAGATAGGTTTCGCTCAGCACAGCGCTTGCATGGCGGTCCTGTGTTTTCATCCATGAGGCATTTGATCTACGCGAAATCAGCCTTCTTCGATAGTCAACTCATCTGTTTTGGATCACTGCTCACCTTCTGTTTTCTGCACGCTGCGCAAGCTTTCACTTTGCGTGAAATCGCCGGAGCAGTCGCTTCAAGCATTGGCTCCGATTGCCGTGGGCGCGAGGCCGCCGGAGACGTCGAAGTGCCCCCATTTTCGGTGACCTGCGACCAGGTTCGTTTTGGCGGCATCAGCAGGTTCAACGGCACAAAAGCTGCGTCTGCAGTGTTCTCATTGCAGCAGGGACTTCCTGAGTCAAACCTGGAGTTGGTTCGTAAGATCTGGAGCCCCGGCAGTTGTGGAGATCGTTCCTGGGATTTGCCGGAACATGACTGGTCAGCGTTGTGACGGCTCGACTGCAGGATGGATTTCTCTTCACAACACCAATGCAAAAGTTCTGTATGGACGCAGTCGAAATCGCGTAATACACAAGCTGCAAAGACGCAGCTTCGGAGATGGATGAAGTTGTCGACAGATAAAGGTGTGTACCGTATAGATCTGGAACAGCCCCCTCAATGCGAGGCGACACGAACTAACAATTCCCACACAGTCGAAGCCACTGTTCCATGCAGAAGGCACAAACATGTAATTAACGGTTTGATCGTTCAACGAGGCTGTTGACGTCAGCGGCCCCCAATGCGATCTGCAAGGCGTCCAGCCTTACAGACAAAGCCTATTGAATCGTCACCTTCAATCTCCGTCTACCCCACAGCCACGCGCTGCAGGTGCATTTCTGTCGATAAGTATACACTCTCACCACAGTTTCTTTCGCCCCGATACTTCAACATCTGGTCTTCCAATCTTGCGTTGCAGTGTCTGATGTTCCAAAGTGGAGCTGTGATGGGTCGCAACGACCCGGCTTGAGAGTTCTGTTGCAGCTTCCAGTCTTTTCCATTCAACCCTACTTCGACGCACTACCTTTCGAGAGTTCACTTCTCTTCTATTAGTCCCAGTATAGAGAATTGCATCATGTCACAACAGCTGTGGTCAGGCTGGACAAACGAGATGCATCATTATCCATCAGCGCAACAATCAAAGGGGCATTCTTCGCAGCACTATCAACCCACGTCCAACTCGTATCGTGGACCATATGCACAGTCGAACTCAGAAGACGCACAGCCATTCTACGGGACACTGAGCCCAGCACCTATCATCGCTGAACTCCCAGCTCCCTTACCTCCAGCACCACCGTCATCGACATCGGAAAAGCAGCTGACAGAAGATGGACAGCTTGCGCGGAAACTATCGGCGCCAGACCAACAGTCCAAAGATGATGAAGAGCTTGCACAACGATTGCAGTATCTTGAGATACAAGAGGCGAGGAGCAGATGTAATAGCAACGTGAGCCAACAGCAACGGCCTGTCAGCATGGCTCTGCCGAGTCCGTCACACATGCGCTCGCTCGCACAACATAGATCTTCACAGTCATTGAGGCCACATTCCCAAAATATACCCATGAGTACGCAAATTAGCCCTGGTATCGTGCAGCAGCAACCCACGCCATTGCTACGACCACATTCCCGAGGTCTTCCATCTGAGGTACCATGGAGCCCAGGATCGTTTGGTCCACCACCTCAAGCGCAATCAAGATATAGCTTGCTGCCAGAGGTAGTTCCTAGCCAAACTTCAGACATACCACCAAGCCGTCGACCTCTAGCGGCTGTCAGCAACTTGCCAGAAGTTGTAACTCACAACCTTTTCCAAGAGGTTGAGCCATTGCCCGATCCAGCATCAATGGCAGCATATCTCGAAGAGCATCGCCAGGTCCCGTACCCCCCTCAATGGAGACTTTATCCAGTAGTCAAAATGTATCACGCTCAGACAAACATCACGTCGAGGGGAGATTGGCTAGACACGCCGGATTCGTCTGCGTGGCTGACCCAAAGGCGATCTGAATACTCGTCCAACCCCTCACCTGCAGCATTCACCTTTGCCTTCAAGACAAAAGGTGGCAGCTATCGTGATCCAAGACTCTCATGGGTGATGCATAGCAACCTTCAAGAAGCGAAGGCTAAGAAGCGACAGCCACAGTGGACATACGAACTTCGCTTGGACTTGAACAGTGGCATGAGGAAAAGCGAAGTCCTAAACCCAGGCGGAAAGACCAACATACTCACAACTTACGTCCACGCATCAAACTATGACTCTCTGCGCTTCATCGGAAACGACAGAAAAGCGTATCTGTGGGTAAGTCATAGGCCATTAGACTTTGCCAATAGCGGTCGCTACGACATCCTCCGCCACGCTCTTTTCGTGGCAACCGGCAACCATCCCGATCCATTATATGGCGATATTGTCGCTGACCATACGTACTGGGACGGCTTTGTCGACGAAACAGAAGTTCATTCGGGTGTAATTTGCTTTGAATGTCAAACAAAGCCAATCGTTGGCCAACGGTGGAAATGCAAAACTTGTCCAGACCACAATATCTGCGGATTCTGCTGGATCTCTGCAGCTAAAAAGTCTATCGAGCCGACATGTAGACTTGTGCTCACCTGTCTGCCCGATGAAACCTTATACCTTCGTTCAGCGACTGTAGATCCAGCTCTCGTAGTTGCCTCGTTCCAAGTCTTGAAAGACTGGCAAAAACATGAGCTGCGGCGTCACAAGGGTAGGAATCCAGAGACGTTCCTTGCGAATGAAGAGAGTGCTCGAGAAAAAGACTTGGGAAGATTGAGTTGTTGGAGAGGCAGCGATTTAGGTGCAAAGCCGGGACCACCGCAAAGAGTGCGCTCAAGGGTGGAGAATGCTGTAACAACTACAAGGGAAAACACTGGTGGCTAGATTGCTAGTAGACCCAGCGCTAGTAGAGAAAGTGCTAATGGAAGAAGCAAACACCGTGCAGCATCAAAACCCCAAATTTGTTGACATTGACATTCTCCCTCTTCGTCGACCTGGTTAATGGCTTGCTCCGAATGGCAGGCCATCGATTCCGCGTTTGATGCAAGGGTTGGCATCTCCCTGCTGGCCGTGTCTAAGGAAACGTGTCCCCCAACGACGGAGCTGCACCTCGTCGAAGCATACAGTCCTGTGCAGGTGTTGGAGCTTCTCAACCTCCTCAGCCTGGATGGATACAGATGCGGTGAGTCTGCAGCCAAATCAAACAGCGCCAGCTAACTGTCAGCAGATAGGAACGGCAGGTTTGTGCTGGGGCTTTTGTTGGGTCTTGCGTCAGATGGTTAGCATGTGTAGTTCCTATGCAATCTCACTTGCAATCGCAGCACACTTCACCCAAACCATCCATGCCTGAATGATAGTGCAGACAGAGATGGTGAGTTGTTTTATGGTGAAGAGGATGCGTTGCTCAGTAGCTCTCTCTTGAAAGCCATGATTTGCACAAGCCGTAGAACATTGGAAGGCAGGAGGGAAGGGTGCGAGTAGCGGCGACACGCGAGTCATGGTCAGCACAAGCTTGGGGCGGCATTGTGTCATCCCGACATTTGTGGATAGCTGTGGGTTGCATCAACGCTGTCGCATCTGCAAGCCTCCGAATTGTAGCATTACACTTGCTACACATCGTTATTCAGCAAGTGCAGCACTGCTTTGGTCTTTGCAGTACCCAGCAAACGCTCACTGCAGTCATGTCGACACCCTCAGACCCCCCGCCGCCCTATGACGACGCGGCGAAAGTGCCCCTTCTATCAGACCGCAAGTCACCAGGCCCGCTTGGCTCGAAAAGTCCGCCGCCAGGGCCGCTGCCACCTCGAGGGCCACCTCCGCCGCTCAGCCTCCCCTCACTAAACGAGTTGCGACGCAAGCGCGTAATCCTCGCCTCAGCATCTCCTCGCCGCAAACAACTCCTTGCCCAGATTGGTCTTACGAATGTCGAAATTGTGCCATCAAAGTTCGCCGAAGACCTCTCCCATGATCTCGGCGCGCTCAACTACGTCCTCGAAACTGCTACCGCCAAAGCGCAAGATGTATATCGCCGCGAAATCGACAACACAGATCGAGGTGAACCAGCATTGTTCATTGCGGCAGACACAATCATCGTCAGCCATGATGGCCGAATACTGGAGAAGCCAAGAGGAGCTGAGCACCACATTTCCATGCTGAAGATGCTCCGAGACCAGGGCGAGCATAAAGTTATGACAGCTGTGGCGGTTATGAAGCCTCTAGAGAGTGCTATGGATCCGGGGTACAGAATGGAGACGCATGTCGAGGAGACAACGGTCAAGTTTGACGCGCATGGTATGTCATACTTTCAATTTGTGTAGTGCACGAAGCTAACAAGTCGCAGTCACAGATGAGCTCATCCTTGCATACGTACGGACGCGCGACGGAAATGACAAAGCTGGCGGTTACGGTATACAGAGTGGTGGCTCCGTGTTGATCGAGCGCATTGAAGGGTCATACGACAATGTTGTTGGCCTGCCCTTGCGCGCGACGCTGAAGCTGATCGAGAAGGTTATGGAGCCTGAGGAGGAGCTGGACGATGACATGGACAACATGTTCGTGAGAGAGGGAGACTGAGAGAAGTCATTTTGTGCTGTGCATTGGTTTAGCGACAAATGCATAATAACTTCTTCATTTGTCTACCAACACCGAGGATCGTTGAATTGCACATTCGAGAATTACATTGTTGCACAGCTGAATCTGGAAGGCTTCGAGAATCTTCCAACGTTGCAACCTAACGGCCGTATCAATGACAAAAGATCGACATCTGACTCGCCTAGCAACGGTGTAGAGCCTCTCGAACAACCATCAACATCATGCCTTCCAATAAGGGTGCAGGATTTTCTCTGATTACTATCGTAGAGAAAGATGTCTATCCAGCCCAGCCGGTTGCCTGGTCTCTCTATCAGACCATTGGACCATACTGCTGATGTTTCTTTCTATGTGAATCTCAAACCCCTCATTATGAAAAGTCCCCCACTTGCCTCGGCTTCTTAAGCGCGTCATTGCGGGCACTTGACTTGAAACGGTGAACCTCCGGGCAACCCATCGTCGTCATCCCTCCGACACCTTCTAATCATTCGTAGAAGTTTCTGCATTGAGCTTTGTCCCGGCCAACATTGCTCTGTAGAGATGTGACCGGGGCGTACTACAGTGGACGAAACACACCGCAGCGCAGTTATTCTCGGCCAGAGAACGGCGAAAAGTGCAGCTTGACCCAGCTTTACCCAGCTTGTCCAGTCTCCGTAGCTCTATGGGCAGTGCTGGGTCCTTCGTTATGATGCAATACGGGTTTGGCTAGGCGCGTGAAGTCACATTTTTAAGCTACCAACATATTAGTATATGAGGGTCCTCCAACCCGCGCCAGTTGTCACATACCACACTATCTGCCTCTACTTCGTCAAGTTTTCATAGATATCCCCGTCTACAATTTAATACACGAAAGCACACACATACATACAGAATGGTTCAAAACAAGGGTGTTATTTTCAAGCAGGTTCCTGAGGGCTGGCCGAAGCCTGGCCAGGACCTCGCAGTTGAGAACCGCGACTTCGACCTTGAGCAGCAGATCCCCGAGGGCGGTCTTATCGTCAAGAACTTCTACGCTTCGTTCGACCCATACCAGCGTGGCCGCATGCGAGCGCCCGAGAACAAGTCGTACGCCCCTCCCTTCGAGCTCAACCAGCCCATCACAAACCGCTCCATCTTCAAGGTTGTCAAGTCGAACAACAAAGATTTCAAGGAAGGCGAGGTCCTGATCACCCTTGGTATCACCCCCATCGAGGAGTACTCCCTTCTTGATGCCCAAACCGTCAAGACTGTCCGCAAGCTCGAGAACCCTTACAACCTCGACCCCAAATACTTCCTCGGTCCCCTGGGCATGCCCGGCCTGACAGCCTGGTCATCCTTCTACGAGATCGGTCAGCCCAAGAAGGGCGAGACAATCTTCATCTCCGCCGCCTCCGGCGCCGTCGGTCAACTTGTCGGCCAGCTGGCCAAGCACGAGGGTCTTAAGGTGATTGGATCTGTCGGTGACGACAAGAAGCTCGACTTTATCAAGAACGAGCTCAACTTCGACGATGGCTTCAACTACAAGACCGAGAAGCCCGCAGACGCACTTGCCCGCCTCGCACCCAACGGCATCGACATCTACTACGAGAACGTCGGCGGTGAGCAACTCGAAGCTGCTATCAACGCCATGAACAACTTTGGTCGCATCATTGCCTGCGGTATGATCTCGCAATACAATGTTAAGCCTGAGGAGAGCTACCCCATCAAGAATTTGATGCAGGTTGTTACTAAGAGGCTGACCATTCGCGGTTTCATCGTATCAGACGAGAACATGGGTCCCAGGCACGCAAAGGAACACCAGGAGAAGCTGCAGAAGTGGTTGAGCGAGGGCACATTCAAGGCCAAGATCAGCGTAACCGAGGGCATTGACAACGCGGTCGACGGCTTCCTGGGTATGCTGAAGGGACACAACTTTGGAAAGGCGGTGCTGCAGATTGCGGATCTGGAGAAGGAGCAGTAGACTATGATACCAAAACCGGCTTGAACAGCTGTAATGAAGCAAATGAACCAACTGATTACCGTAAAGACATTCACCATATTTGCCGTTGCTCTCGATGTATGTAGTGTCTCGCAGGAGAGGTCAGCTAAAAGTGAAGTGAGATGCTGAAGGCGGATGCATTTGTTCGTAGCCAGCCACTTAAAA
Organism: Ascochyta viciae-villosae; assembly: GCA_004335205.1. Taxonomy (NCBI): domain Eukaryota; kingdom Fungi; phylum Ascomycota; class Dothideomycetes; order Pleosporales; family Didymellaceae; genus Ascochyta; species Ascochyta viciae-villosae. The sequence continues at coordinate 46,647 of SATZ01000251.1, forward strand.
ACAACCCCTTAACTTGAGGAAACATGCATTTCCTCAGACCAGCTACATGTCTTTATCGCACGTCTGTAGAAAGGCTGCACGTGATAGCGTGCGATGTTCCCGCATGTCGTCTGTCCCCACGCGCCTTCCGCTTTCACCAATCGATCAGCCAGGCGTCACCAACAAACAAACGCCAACCTTTTCAAATTTGAAGAACTCAACACACCCAATGCCGCTGCGAAAGCCAGAATGTCGACGCCGCAGAACAAACGCCGCAGGCTGAACGACGCTACGAACACACTCAAAAAGCCGTTCAAATCACCCTTTCGTACGCCGCTCAGGCCCAATATTGGCTCTGACCCTCCTTCCTCTGATCCTCCCGATGTCAGCACACCCGCACGATTGACTCCCTACACGACCTCGCTCACGAGGCCCGACGCAATTCACAGCGCGCTTCCGCAGCGAGAGGTAGCTCCAGCGACACCTGCACCTCCGCAACCGCGCTTTGCCAACCCACTTACCTCCCGACCGACCTTCTCTACGCCCTCACGATGTGCCCCAAAGAAAACGCCGTCCAAACCCTCCTTGACACGCGAGCTTATGCAGCTCCGCAATGAGATCCAGATTCTCACCCAAGCTCATGCACTTGCTACGTCCACGAAGGACGAGGACTTGCATATCTTAATCGACAAATGGCGGACTGCAAGTCGCGCTGCAGCTGAAGAGCTTTTTGGGAGCACACGAGACCGAGTGAATAGGATGGGAGGTGTTGGCGCCTGGAAGGAGCGTGAGAAGGAGGCTAAGGAGCGGACAATGAAGTGGGATCTCGAAGAGCGGGAAGCCGAGAGGGAGAAGATGGAAGAAGCGAGAGAGAATGGCGAGATTGGAGATGAGGCATACGACAAGTATGCTGAACTGGCAGACGAGCAAGGCCAGGAGAAGGAGGAAGAAGACAGCGTGTCGAAGGCTGCTGACGACGATGTGAGTTGACTGGATCTTTGTATCTAAGTGCTTGCTAACTTTGGACAGTCGTTTACAATGGACATGATGCTGAAAACACTCAACATTGATTTGAAGCTTATCGGGTACAGCAAGGAAGCCCAGCGATGGGATGGGTGAGCAGATGCTAGAAACCTCAAACAACCCTCAACACAGGTTGCATTGCGCTCGCATCAAGCTCACTTTCGACCACCGTTGATCACAAACGCATGAGCACCGCAAATGCCACGACTTTCTTTGACGACAGCAACTGTAAGTTCCAACCACATGGAGTAATGAAGCTCACGATTAATTGAAGCAGAGCAATCAGTCCCAATTACACGATCACCAACACATTGGACTTCGAATTAGCAGTTAGTAGCTGAAACAAACGTATGCAATACTAGGATTTTATAGCGTGACGTCATAATTCGGTGCTCTCCCGAAAAGACTACACCAGTGTTCGGGATGCCACCGAACGAACCACCATTGTCCCCACTGCATTTCGAAAGTCAGTGGACTCCGAATGTTATCTCCTATCACCACATCCGGCATTAGAAATCCAAGTCTCCACCTGGGATCGTTCTCTGTGCTTTCAATACCTCAAATCTTGCATCTTCCTCACAGGAATCATACACGACTCACTGCTAAAGAACGCTCACCATGTCTCTCAAGAATCAGAACGTGCTCATCACAGGTGCTTCCATGGGCTCGTTCAAAGTTCATCTTCACCTCATCGTCGCTGCCGCCGGGCACTCAGGTCCGGTCTTGGCGCACACTGGAAAAAAACAACGCAGAACTAACCTGCCTCTTTCCTCTTTACTACACTTTTAAAACTTCTTAGCGTAGTACTCTAGTGCTGTATCTTATTATAAACTTATAGTCTTCTACTTCTGCAGATAGGGGCAACCTAAAATATTAGCTTAGGTTACTAGGCTATTAACTTCTAGTTAGGGGACGCCTAAAATACACAAACCCTTTCCTTACAGTCCCTCTTGTAGGTGTACTGCTTGCAAAGGTACTCTCTTACAGGAGTCTAAAGATTAGCTATCCTTGTCTGCTCTACTTACGTAGACAGTATAGGAAGCTTTAAGAGGTAGCCTACTAGCTCTTCTCTTCCCTTAACTATAATATCTGCTAGACATTCTACTACTACGCCTTGCGCAATAAGCCTAGCTCTAGAGGTGTTAATAACTAACGCTAAACAGACTAGGCCTGCAGGAGGCAACTTAGAGATGCAAGACACAGGTAAAGTGCGTCCTTCCTATACATATTAGAAGAAATTAACTAAACTAGGCTGCGCTAAGTAGGAAGCTGTGCTTTTACCCTATCCTAAACTGTATGCAGATAAGTTAATAATAAGTAATAGTTTTACTCTATTAACTAAAGAGATCTTTAACCTCTAAGGTGTAGATATTCTAACCTACTTACCTTTCTTTATTTAAGAGGCTAATTGTTGTAAATATATTCTTAGACTTTAGATGCTAGACTCTACTATAGACAAGGAAGATATAACGCTAGATAACAAATTCTAAGAGCCTCCTCTGCCTATCTTTATTAGCGTATCTATTAAGCTCTAGGAATCTAGACTATAGAAGAGAGACAACAAAGGTTAGGTAAAGGGCAATAAGAAGCAAAAGAAGAAAGGTAGTAACAAGAGCAACACTAGACTATCTACTTAGCCTGCCCTAAAGGATATAGTAAAAGTAGCCTTGCATCTTAATTTACAGACACCTTATATTAAGATAACAATATAGAAGCTTAGTGTAGTAAAGGGAAAGAATAATCTTCTAAGACTGTGTCTCTTTATAAGTAACCTTAAGCTTAGTTATAAGAGGTCTATCTATCTTAAGATTATAACTAATATTATAAAGTTTAATAAAGAAGTAACAACTAGCACTAGAAGCAACGTAGAGATAAGTAAGGTAAACAATATAAATAACGCTAGGCAGATTATTATGCTTAGCTTTACTCTTAAACCTGTATACTATAACTAGTCTAGACTTTCTAAGAGTAAGCTTTGTGCTATTTATGTATATACATAATAAGAAAGTATTAGAGATAAGATGCTAACCTAGGACCTTGTAGTTTAAAACTTAGACAAGGCTTAGTTTGTCTACTTACTCTTTCTACTCTATAGAGAGAGCAACTATAAGATCTAGGAAGATATTAACGCGTATATAAGGAAGGTCTTTACATTAGCTAAGTATATAAGCAACTTTTAGTTCTACTGTCTTTAGCTAGCTATAAATAGAATTAAAGCTAATAAGCTAGAAGAGTTAAGTCTGCTAAGAATCTGTTTTAAAGTCCTATAATAGCTAGTTAATATTTAGAAGTTTAAGTGCTAAAACATTAATAGCAAAGTTAAGATTATTAAGGTAATACCCTGCTTATAGAAATACTATAAGTTTTTTAACTAGTATAATAACCTAGACAAGTCTGCTTTTCTTCTTAAGCTTAGCGTCTAGGGTAAGGAAGCTTACTAGAACTACAATCTTAATAAGTATATCTAGAACAAAAATAGTAACTACTTCTATAGTCTTTAGACGGAGCTAGGTAAGCTAGACTACTATACTATACAGATCTTTATGTCTAATAATAAGGAGCTTAATAAGTATAATATTAGAATGCTAGAATTAGATACTAGAGTTAAACTTAATGTTAATGCATTTAACTCTGCTAACCTAGTCTAGGCTTATACATAGTAGTACTGTAGAGCTGTATATAAGGATATTTTTAATAATAGTGTATTATTCTGCTGTGTTATTAGAGGGTAAAAGTTTAGTAGAAATCTTCCCTTAGTATTAAGTTCCCTCTTCTTATTAGCTATATAATTAACACTATGCTATAAGAGCAACAGATATTAGCTATACATTAACTCTAGGAAATTAATTTACTTAGTAAACTGTTAGGTGTTAACCTAAAGGCCTTGTTTCTTAGATACTAGAAACCTACTCTGTAGGTTAAGTTCCTAGCACTAGAAACAAAGCCTAAACAGCTTACTACGCTAAAAGCAAAGCTTAGATTATACTGTTTAAACAAGATACAGACTGCCTCTATTGTAGCTATAATAACTTCCTTAAGTAGGCTAACTATTATCTAGGGACTACTAGGCACAGGCAAGACTAACATAGCTATTAGTATTAGATCTGCTTATCTCTAGATAGGCTATAAGGTTATGTTTACTACCCTAATAAATAAAGCTGTAGTTAACCTATATAAATTGTTTATTAAAGGTATTGCAAATAGCAAGGCTTTAAGCCTTAACAACTTATAGTATATTTTATTTACTAGCGCTTATTATACTATTAGCGCTGTAGATTACCTTAGGCATATATAAGAGCTAAAGACTTAGAATCCTACAGTAAGTAAAGAAGATATTAAGTTTATGCTTAATATAGGCAATATTATTGCCTACTATATACAGACAACTTCTAGTGCAAAGACACTAGGCTATAAGTAGACATTTAGCTATAAACTCTATAAGATAATTAAACTCTAGGCAAGCCTGCTAGTTAATATTACTTACCTATATTACGCTAATATATATAGGTATATAGAGTACACTACTCTAGTCCCTATTATATACAACTAAGTAGATAAGAAAGATCTTCTTACTGCTCTTAGCAGTCTTAAGGAGTTTCTAGCGCACTACTACCTTAAGTATAAGGTTGTAGCTATTTTTATTACCCTCTTATCTTCTGCACATATTACCCTAGTAATATCTTTTAACCTAGTTAAACTCCTAATTAACAAGAGCGCGTATAAGTCTCTTGCTAGATTAGCTGTACTCTATAGTATATATAAGCACTTAATTAAGTATATTACTCTTACTAGCAACTATAACTAGAGAAAACTAGTTTATATTACTAAAGATTTAAACCTTAGACATAGTGCTTTATCTTAGAATCTTTTTATAGAGCTAGCTAAGAATCTTAGTTAATAGCACTTTATGTTTTTACTTAGTAAGTTATACTATATAACTTTAGATCTGCTAACTTTTATATAAAAGTTCTACCTATTTAGAGCACTAAAAGCTTTTAACAGTGCTAGGAACATTAATTAGTATTAGAGCTAAGAGAACTAGAAAGAGTAATTAATAAGTAAAAGAGGTAATTAAGTTCCTTGTATTATTATTGTAGTAAAGGATTACATCTATATACCTGT
>SATZ01000252.1:0-51741 GCA_004335205.1 Ascochyta viciae-villosae
AACTCTTTATCTAGAAGAGCTATTGCTATAATTTATAGCTTAAATTAAAGCTAGAATTTAGCTCTATCTTTTTAATTTTTGCTGACTAAGCGTTGTAGGCGTTGCAGGCGTTGCAGGCGTTGCAGGCATTAAGTAAATGTTAGGTAAACGTTAGGTAAATGTTAGGCAGTTGTAGAATATAGCAACCTGTTATCCTGTTATTTTAGCTGTTTTAGCTGCGTTTTCTAACGTTAGGGCTGTTACAGCTGTTAGGCGAACGTTAAGTGAACGTGCTACGCGTACTAGCAACTCTACGTTTCTACGTTTTTTTCCTAATATAGGAAAATCCTAATAGATAAGGTTATAGCTAAGAGTAGAGGCTGTATTATAGTTAAAAAATGCTATAAGAGTGCTTACAGAACGCTTAAAGCATACCTAAACCTTTGCCTCTATTACAGTCTTAAGCTAAGAAACTAGTTGCTAGTCTAGAAGGTGTACTATAAGGTACTTAATATATAAGTACTTATTATATACAAAGAACTTAAACAACCTCTATACTACCTTAGATAGACTAATATAACATCTGTTTAGGTGCTACTAGACTTTGTTATCTTTTATAACTATTAGTAAGGCTCTATTAGTACTTTTATAGATATACTTGTGTATATACTTAATTATATAAATAGTTCTATATACCTTAGTATTAATATACGCTTAGTACTTAAGTAGAAGATATAGACTATATAGTATAACCTAAGAGATATTTAGTTCTATATAGCGCTCCTTGCACTAGATAGTTAAGGTTTAGCTATTATTTTAACACTAGTACTTAGAGTACCTATCCTTATAAACAACTATAGTAGAACTATACAGCTTTAGGAACTTCTTTAAGCACTATAGTAGAAGCCTATTAGACTATACAACTATATAGAGAGCTATAGAGTTATACTTACTATATAGCTTATAGAGTATAAATATCTATACAATATTAGTAAGAAGCCTATTAGGATTCTTCTTCTCTATAGAAATCTTTGTATATATGTTCTAATTAATATATATAAGGTTAGTAAATACCTTATATTTATTAGGTGTTAGGAACAAAAGCAGGTATATATATAGTAGGCCTTATTTCTAGTACTTAATAGTGTAAACGTAACTAAGGTACACTCTAAATAAGCTACACTAGATATTACAAAGTAGTTCTTTAACTTTTAGCTAAAATATATAGAAGATAAGGTTAGGCCTATTAAGACCTATCTCTTCTATATAGAGCTTACAGTTAACTTTCTACTAGTACAAGCTTATAGTAAAGGTAATAAATAGTGTAGAACATCTGTACTAACAGATAATAGCTATAAAGTCTTAGTAACACTAACTTACAAAGTAGGAACTACTAATATAGAATAAGAGAAGAACTGTTTAATAACTAATTTAAGCCTATACGCCTTAGTTATCTAGATTACTGCGTATAAGAGCATCTATAATACTGCTATACAGCTCTACTTAGATTATACACTAGTTCTTATAGATAAAGGTAAGCTAGGCCTAATTATAAATAGCCTATACGTCTATAATATACTACTAAAAAAGCTAGTAAAACTAGAAAGAGACTGTAGTTTGCCTAGAGTAAGGATATAAGTAGTACTAATAGTACTACTACTATGTAACATATTCCTATACATAACTATATTCCTAATTAAGCAGTGCAAGGCTAGAAGACTACCTATAGTTACTTTAAGGAAATATTAAAAAATAGTGCAAAGGTATATATAATAAGTGTACAGCGCTTACAGTATATAGTGTAGATAAGTTTTAAGCTATAAGCACTATAGGATAGAACATTTCTATAGTAGCAGTATTAGAAAGGATAACTATAATCTTGTTACTAGTAGGTATATTCTCTTTATAATAGTCTGCACTAGTCTAAAGAGTAATAGTAAGGTTGCTTATAAGGACTATCTCTACTCTCTCTATAGCAGCTACTGCTACCTAGTTTAGCTGTTTCTAAGCTGTAAGGTATATTAATATATATAGGTTGTAGATCTTATATAGTATCTATATAAGCCTCTAAAGGGTTATAAGATTAAGCTAGGTATTAAGCTACTAATAGGTTACTATAGTATACTATAGGTTATAAAAGTACAGCTATATATACTATAGCAGCTAGCCTTTAAAAGGCTTAATAGGCCTGCTCTAATAGTATAAGGCACTATATATCTAAAAAACCTAAATGCCTAAATATAATCTATAATCTTCTATAGAGCACTTTAAGAAGATAAATATAAAGGCAGAGTTATAGGCGTGTATATACTTTTAAAATGCCTAGGTAAGAGAATTAAGATTATTAAGTAGCCTATATAGGAAATGTAGAAGTAGCTAAAAGGCTAGTAGTTAAATATCTCTATGAAGGCAATAGGAGTTAAATAATAGAGCACTTATAGGCAAACTACTATGCCTTTCTTCTACTTAATAGTATACCTTATATTAAGTGTATATAGTCTCTAGAAGTCTAATATTAAAATAGGTACTATTATAAGGGCGCTCTAAAAGAGGTATTAAAGAGTGCTGTATAGTAATAGCAGAGGCATCTAGTAGTCCTATAAAGTCTTTAAACATGTTATTACTATATTTATTGCCTATAGAGACATCTAGTAGGACCTTAAGATCTTTAAATATATTATTACTATATTTATTGCCTATAGAGGTAGATAGTATATAGCTACTAAGGTTAGGTATACTAGTGCTTAGAGTTAGGTTACAGCTTTCTAAATCTTCTAATTAAGGCCTCTATAAAAGGCTTAGCTAAATAGAAGAGAAGTTTCTTTAAGCGTGTGCGTAGGCAGAATAAGCCTTCTAAAAGATAATATTAGTAACTAGCAGTACACAACCTAGAAGTAAGAGAATAAATAGAACTATAGTCTAGATAAGGCTAGTAAAAGCCTCTTATATAGTTATAACAGAACTTTTTAGACACCTTATATAGCTTATAATAGGAGCAGTATATAAGAGATAACAGCTAGCTAATAATAAGATTAAAATCTAGTGTTATATAGAGGCAAGGCATATTAGCAAACCTTTTTAAAGAAAGATAGGACTTATAAAGATATTGCACAAACCTTATATAACCTATATAGGTGCCTATATAGGTGTATAAGTATAGGTGCAGAACTCTAAAAAGAGTTTTCTAGTATTGCTAGACAGAAAAAGTAGCAGCCTAAGAGTAGTAAGATAAGAGTAGAGCTTAATACTATAAGTGTATAGATAGAAAACAATAACTTTATACAGCAACAGCAAGGTATATAGGCAATATTAATAGCTAAAAATTAAATAGGAGGTAGAGGGTACTTAACAGAGTTAAATAGTGCCCCTTATAGGGCGTGCAGGCGCCTGCAGCGCGAGATGGTTTTGTCGTAATTATTATATAGATAAGTAAACTTGCTCGTGGACATGCACGTACCTTGGCAGAGTACGGATTAGACAGGACAGCTTGTTTTGAACGTCTCATTGTCGTGTGTGTGGAATAATCGCTCACAAATATGCATCATACTCATAGCCGCTTAGATTCAGCTAAGGCTCAAACTCAGCGCTTACACGAATGGAATATCTTGTATGCTACGTTTGGCTTCCTTTTTCGTTCTCGAAAGTATCGTCCGGGCACATGAACGTTTTCTTGAAAACAATGAACGCTCTCTTGAAAATCATATCGAAATGGAAGGATGGATGGTTGGTGGGTGGGAGGCTGCTTTCATGGTTTGGTCACAGCGCGATGACGTCTCCACATGATCCTCACCGCCGGTCCCGCATGAGCTTGTCGAAGCTTGAGCTATCCCCACGGCTCCCACCCCCTCGACCTGGTGATCTTTCAGAGCGACAGCCACGGCTCCTATGAATTTGCAATGGCGCAAGTGCAACGCCCGTTAATTATTCAATCCCACATCATTAGAGCATGCTGTCCACCGACAGCGCGCAGGTCATTGTTTTTTAGAGACAGGATACACGGGCTGCACACGAGAACAGTCACCGACCATGACATCTCGCATCTCGCGAGTTTGCCCCTCCACCCATTGACCCTCTCCGACCTTGCAAAGTAAGCGCGCCCTGGAGAAGTTGTTGTCCAAAAGCTATGCTGATCGCTGTCGCGTGCGCAGACACGGGAGACCTCCTCTCACCACGCAGCAACTGCTCACCTCGGCAAACTTCACCCTCTCCATCCTACCTGCACGGCTGGCGCACCGCATTCAGTCGCTCCGAAACTTGCCTTTCATCGTCGTCTCCAACCCTCACGTGTCGAAGATTCACGCCAACTACATACACAGCCTGTCGACGCTGCTGCCATGGGCAGAACACGAGATAACATCACTAGAGGACGAGATCAATTTCACAGAGGTCATGGCTGATCTGGTCCAAACACACGCAAACACCATCAGTATATTAGCGAGGGGTTTCTTGGAGGCGAGAAAATACATCAGCCCAAGGGACGTGACTCGCTTTCTGGACGAGCACCTGCGAGCGAGGATAGGCACGAGACTCATCGCTGAGCAGCACCTCTCGTTGCATTTCTCCAGCCAGCCGCATGCCGAAATCATGCACGAGTCCGACGAAGCGCCCGGTTTCATCGGCGTAATCGACACCAAGCTCAAGCCCGCCCGCATCGTAGACCACTGCGCCAACGTAGTCGGCGAGATCTGCGAGCTGAAGTACGGCGTACGGCCCAGCATAGTCATAAACGGCGAGCCAGACTATACCTTTGCCCACGTCCCCGCCCATCTTGAGTACATCATGACCGAGCTGCTCAAGAACGCGTTCCGCGCAACGATCGAGAGCGGCAAAGAGCGCGAGCCCATTGAAATCACCATCGCGCCCAAGGATCTGCACGAAGAAGCCGGCCATCATGAAGATTACAACAGCAGAAACTCGAGCCTGCGCAACACAAACCAGGGCAATACAGACATTGCATCGCAGACCTTCACCGGTGCTCTCACGTCCTCGTCGCCCAAATCCGACGCTCAGATCCTGCCTCTCAAACACAGCACTCCCGGCGTCACGATCCGAATTCGCGACCGCGGCGGCGGCATCTCACCGGAGAACCTCGGACACATCTGGGACTACAGTTTCACCACCTTCAACGAGGACCAGGCCTCATCTACACTCTCAGGAGGCGGATCAGGTAGTGGCATGGATGCATTGAACGCCATGACAGGCCCTGGAGGCGATGGTGCACACAGTCTGGCAGGCCTGGGCTATGGCCTGCCGCTGGGAAGGGCTTATGCCGAGTACTTTGGTGGGGGGATCGAGGTCAAGAGTTTGTGGGGATGGGGTACGGATGTGTATCTCAAATTGAGGGGCGTGGGCAGGGTAGATCAGGAACGAGAGTAACCGTGATGGGTCACGGTGTGGGAGAAGGTGTCATCAGAGATGTTGTTCGTAGCTATATACCCAAGTGTCTGCCTGTGCAAGCGCTATGCTTTGATGCATCATGCCTCGTTATGTCCGTAACTCATGCCATGTCCATGGTCGGTGCGGGAGCCTACTGGGTGGTGACCTCAGAGTCCTTCTCGACGGTGATCTTGTCGTTGGACTCGAAGGTGGAGACGAGGTCGTCTGGGAGCTCGGCGCTGCAACAGGTTAGCACCTCTCTTTAGTCGAGAACGGAGATGAAAGCATACGTGAAGCCCTTGATGAGCGAGAACTCATGGGTGATCTTGCCGCCCTTGGACTCGACTTCCTTCTTCGCGTTCTGGAGCTCCTCGGGGGAGGCCTCAGGCTTGAGAGTGACCTGCGTCCGATTAGCCCAAACTCGGCGTCCATCCCTTGCATTCAGTAGAGCATACGTTGTATGTGGTAGGCATCTTGGTGAAATGTGGTCTTGAGTGTAGGGAGGGGTATCTTCGTGTTGTTGATTGTGTCTGTGTATGAGTAGTACAAGCACGCGTCAGATAAGAGTCAAGGCGTGCTTTATAGCCTAGCAATCGGCCTATCCGGTCAGAGACCCTGTCCGCTCCATGTGAGCCTTGGTTATGCGCGCTGACGGCGGGACACGCACGTCATCGGCTGGGTCTCGTGTTGTGAGTACTGCCAGCCCCGTAGTGGGGTCGAATCGAGGGGAGGGGAGGGGCAACCGCCAGGGTCGCGCCTTCCGCCTATCGATAAGGACGAAGACGCATCCCTGTCCAGCTGCACTAGCGCGCCCGCTAGTTTCGAAATTTTGGTACTCGGAAGAGCGAAGCTTTGCCGCATCGTCGAAACGCACGCGCTTCTGCTTTTGTTGTGAGCGTTGCGAATACTGCTCGCCCAGGACGTGTCTGTGAAGGTAGGCGCATCCAGCAGTCTCAACCATGGCGGACCAGGCGAACAGACCGCACAGGAAGGTGAAGGAGAAGAAGGCGCATTCTGGAGGACCGAACCCCAAGGCCTTTGCCTATGCAGCGCCCGGAAGGCTGGCGAAGCAGGGTGCGCGCTCGCAAGATGTATGTGCAGTACTTCAATCTTTCAGGTCACAGGCTGACAGCAGCAGGTCAGAGAAAAGCGCCTCCACGTCCCGCTCGTCGACCGCCTGCCCGAAGAAGCGCCCCCAATCATTGTCGCTGTTGTCGGTCCCTCAGGTGTCGGCAAGACGACGCTCATCAAGAGCTTGATCAGACGCTACACTAAGCAGACGCTCTCCTCGCCGTCTGGGCCCCTCACCGTCGTCACCTCGAAGCGCCGCCGCCTCACATTCATAGAATGCCCGTCCGACTCGCTCGCCAGCATGATCGACATCGCCAAGGTCGTCGACATTTGCCTGCTTATGATTGACGGCAACTACGGTTTCGAAATGGAGACTATGGAGTTCCTGAACGTACTTTCATCCTCTGGTATGCCGGGTAACGTCTTCGGTATCCTCACACATCTGGACCTGTTCCGGAAGCAGGAGACCCTGAAGCTGCAGAAGAAGCGCCTCAAGCACAGGTTCTGGAGCGAGCTGTACCAGGGCGCAAAGCTGTTCTACCTCTCCGGCGTAGTCAACGGGCGGTACCCTGACAGGGAAGTCATGAACTTGAGCAGGTTCTTGAGTGTGATGAAAAACCCAAGACCGCTGGTCTGGAGGAACTCGCATCCCTACTGTTTGGCCGATCGATTCCTCGACATTACACCTCCAACCGATATCGAGCAGGATGCCAAGTGTGATCGCACTATTGCACTGTATGGATACTTGCGAGGCACAAACTTCCCAGCTGGTGGGTCGAGGGTACACATTCCCGGTGTAGGCGATCTGACTGTTACATCGACTGAGGCGCTGCCCGATCCATGTCCGACACCATACTTCGAGAAGCAGGCAGAGAAAATTTCAGGCAAGAAGAAGCGCACGCGCCTGGGCGAGAAGCAGAAGATTCTGTATGCGCCCATGTCAGATGTCGGCGGTGTTTTGGTCGACAAAGATGCTGTATACATCGACGTCAAGACGAACACTTTCAACCCGGACGAAGAACCTGATCAGGAGCGTGGACTCGGAGAGCAGATGATGATTGGTCTGCAGGGTGGCAGGAAGCTGCTTGGCGAGGATGACCGAGGCTTCAGGCTATTTAGCGGCGGTGAACTTGTCAATAACCAGAACATCGATGATGAAGACGCTGGCAATACAGGACGCAGGTCGCAAAGAAGAGCTCGAGCTGCCGACGCCGACGACATCGATGACGCAGATCTGGACGACATCGACAGCGACGATGACGAGCTTCAGCAGGATCACAGCGGTGACGAGGATGATGAGGACGATACAGGATTCTTGGACACAAATGGCTCATCAATGAGGAAACCGAAGCTGGCGCGGAAGGAAGAGAGGGACGATGCGGCAGAAGAGGTAGCTTTCGCAGACAGTGACTCCGATCTTGGCTCTGTGTCAGGAGAAGAACCTGACCTCAGTGATCTGGAGAACACCGACGTCGATTCTGAAGAGGAGGACGACGATGGTGCTTTGAACTGGAAAGCTAACCTTCGCGAGACCGCCGCAAAGCTCCATGGACGAAAACGGCCTTACCGGATTGCGGAGCTTGGAAAGCTGATGTACAACCTCGACATTGCGCCAGAGGACGTGATCAAGAAGTGGAAGGGAGACGATGAGGAAGAGGATATCGAGGCAGACGAGGACGAAGACGATGGGTTTTTCAAGAAGTCGAAGGCGCAGGATGCAAATAACGAGGACCGATACATTGCGCGCTTCAACTACGAAGAGCTGGCGAAGAAGTGGGAAGATGAGGAGAATATTGAGGCATTGAAGAGTCGATTCGCTTCAGGTCACATGTCCGGCAAAGGCGGCGATGGCGAAGACGATGACTTCGAGGGCTTTGATGGTGAGGATGACGAGGACGAGGGTGATGGCGAGTTCGAGGATCTCGAGACCGGCGAGAAGTTTGGTGGCGACGAGCCCAATACCGAGGCTGAAGCTGAAGTTGATGACATCGAGGCCGAGCGAGAGAAAAACGCAAAACGGAAAGAAGAGCTCAAGTTGCGGTTCGAAGAGGAAGATCGAGAAGGCTTCATGAACGACAAAGCCGACGCACGAAAAGAAGGCGCACAGGAGGAAGAGTTCGGCGAAGACGACTGGTACGACGCGCAGAAGGCTCTCCTTAAGAAGCAGCTCGACATCAACCGCGCCGAGTTCGACCAGTTGGACGAAGCCTCTCGTCAGCGTGTCGAGGGGCACAAGGCTGGTACATACGCACGTATTGTGCTTGAGAAAGTCCCTTGCGAGTTCTCTACAAACTTCAACCCCCGATTCCCAGTCCTCATTGGCGGTCTGACACCGACCGAAGAGCGATTTGGCTTCGTACAGATTCGCATCAAGCGTCACCGCTGGCACAAGAAGATCTTGAAGACCAACGATCCCCTCATCTTCTCCCTCGGATGGAGGCGATTCCAGACCACTCCCATCTACTCCATCTCCGACTCGCGAACGCGAAACCGCATGCTCAAGTACACCCCAGAGCACATGCATTGCTTTGGCACCTTCTATGGTCCTCTCGTTGCACCGAACACGGGTTTCTGCTGCATCCAGTCACTCTCAAACAAGACGCCCGGTTTCCGGATATCAGCCACTGGTGTTGTTCTCAACGTCGACGAATCAACCGAGATTGTCAAGAAGCTCAAGCTTACGGGCCACCCCTACAAGATCTTCAAGAACACAGCTTTCATCAAGGACATGTTCAAGTCCTCGCTCGAAATAGCAAAGTTCGAAGGCGCTTCGATCCGCACCGTCTCCGGCGTCCGCGGTCAAATCAAACGTGCGCTCTCCAAACCGGAAGGCAACTTCCGAGCAACATTCGAGGACAAGATTCTGATGTCTGACATCGTCTTCCTGCGAGCCTGGTATCCCATCAAGCCCCGCCGCTTCTACAACGCCGTCACCAACCTGCTCGTCCCGCCCACAGCCGAGGACAAGGAGGCTGGTGAGAGCACGAGCTGGACGGGCATGCGTCTAACCGGTGCCGTCCGTGCCGAACTCAACCTCCCCACCCCGTCTATCAAGAACTCCGCCTACCGCCCGATCGAGCGCGAGGAGCGAAAGTTCAACCCCCTCCGCGTCCCGCGCAAACTCGCCGCCGAACTACCCTTCAAGAGCCAAATCGCTCAGATGAAGCCACAGAAGAAGGAAACCTACCTCCAGAAACGCGCCGTTGTGCTAGGCGGGGAGGAGAAGAAAGCCAGACGCCTGATGAACCAAGTCATGACGATCAGGAACGAGAAGGTCGAAAAGAGGAGAGCTAAGCAGGAGGAGCGCAAACAACCGTACAAGAAGAAGATTGAAGAGAACAAGGAGATGAAGGAGGCTCGGGAAAAGCGCGAAAAGCAGGAGTACTGGCAGCGCGAGGGTAAGAAGCGGCACCACCAGGGCGATGGCGAGAGTGGAAGGGGTGGTGCTGGTGGAAAGAGGAGGAAGTAAACCGCGGTTGGTTCGAATAATCGAATCGAGCAATCGAGGAAAGAGTCGCATTGCATCGTTGTGGCGTTACTGTAGTGTTGACGAGAACAAAACCTGACTCTCTACATTCAAAGATGTATTCCGATGTCCCTCCTATCTATCTTGAATCTGAAATCACTGTTGCAACATCTCATTGTATCTATTTATACCTCGTCATCGTTCTTGCCGTTAACGCCATTCATTTCTGTCGTTGATGATAACTGCCTATAGATCAGCTTCACCCATGTATCGTACATGTCTCGGTTATTCGGTCTTGTATCTAAATGTAAATACCTCTTTCCTGCTCTCGAACTAAACGGCATGTTTGTTTTCTGTAACGAAATTTAGTTCCAAACTTCGTCCAGAGATCTGCCTCGGAGAGATTGGTATCGGATTCTCATATCAAGGGGTAGTGTGGTGGTTACTGGCTTCTGTTTCCTTGCAATGTGGCTCTGTAGAGGTACATCAGGCTCCCCTGGTGCTGGTCGTGGGGATGTGAGAGGGGCAGGGCTGATGCAGGGCTGCAGCACCGTTTCGATACCCTGTGAAAACAACGGGTGGCTTTTTAGCTCTCGATGGGATGCTGACCCGGTAGCATCTGCTCACTGTATACATGACTTTTCTCGGCCTTGGGCAAATACTGTGTTTGTTAATCGCTTTTTGCCTTTCTTGAACTGTTTGTAGCTTTGCGCTTGTACTCTGCGCTTGTACTCTGCACTTGCCAAAGCGGAACTCTTCTTCACGATGTCTACCATAGCGCGCCGAGTACGCACCTTCATGCGCTCGAACAGCGAAAAGACACTAGTACGAGACGTCGAACTCGCGTCCGAAGCTCAGCCAGGCTCCGTTCCACCGCTTCGTGGGTTCCCCTCCCTAGCAGCCTTCATGGCCAGTAACTCCAACTCGGAGAGCTTCATCTTCAAGCGCTTTGACCGGCTCGCGGCGCGGAACCTCTTGTACTTGCAAAGCGAGCTTGCGTTTCTCCAGGAGGAACTTGGTGTGTTGGATGGTGCGGATCATGGGGATGTTGAAGCGAGGAAATGTGCGCGTTCGTGGGAGGACTTTGAGAGGGTTAGGGAGAGCGATGGGAGGCAGCGGGAGAGGTGGGAGTTGGTTGTTAGGATTAGGGCGTGTTTGAAGGAGTATCGTGAGTAGTCACCTCATTCAGACGATGCATTTGCGATTGCTATGGTATCTGATAGTATCACGCAGAAGAAACACTGATACGACAAAGCACCATTGCCGGCCTTGCACCACCGTCGACCAACGTCCTCGACGCATTCAATGCCGAGTTCTACGGCCGCGTTCCTAGTCTGGTTGGAGCGAGTAAGAATCTCTATCAGAGCGAAGGCGCAAACATCCAGGATCTTGTGCAACTCCATTCCACAGAGAGGAAAGATCGCGTCAGCGCTTTTCTCGCAAAGTACTTGTTTCGCTGGCTACAAGTGAGTTACTACCGCAATACGCACTGTCAGTTCCTACACTCATCCATCTAACAACCACATCCAGACAAGCAACCAAGACTCGCAAAAGCGCTTCGATCCTCGAGTAACCTATCTATATACGCAGCGCCTCGATCTCTTCGTCGAGCTGTTCTATGCCGTGCTTAGCATTGTGTTGCTCCTGGGCGCAATACTTAGCCTGTATTTTGTTAACAACGCAATCTGGCGCATCGCGATTATCGTTCTCTTTACTCTGGCTTTTGCGGCGTGCGCGGTATTTTTGGCTGATGGGCGGAGGCTGGCTGTGTTTGGGGCTTGTGCTGCTTATGCGGCTGTATTGGTGGTTTTTGTTAGTGGGAATTGGGAGCCTGGCAATGATTGAGGGGGGTAGTACTAAGTGCGTTTTTCCCTTCATGACTGGATATTGCTGTGGGTCATAAGGCTGCTTTTTGTACGCGACATGAACAGTCCTTCAAAACTTGAGTGTTACCCGACATGCACTCGAGTTTGTGAGACGAGCGGCACGGCTGAAACATGCAGCAGCAGGAGCGGTATTGGAGCAGCTGAGGGGTAAGATTTGGGGGCCATTCCCGTCTAATCGATCTATTTTCGACGAGGCTGGACTTGTCTAGCGAGATTACTGCTGCATTGATATAACACCCGCGGCTAGAGGCAGTCTACTATAATTCATTAAGCTGGCAGGCGCGATAATAGGCAGCATCCGCAGCACATCTGAAGAACACAAGATACCCAACACAGGCGTTCTGATTTTCTCTTGCCACATACTGCCTACCCTTATACTACAATGGAGAGACCTGAGCCAGCCAGAGTCGATAGCCAGCAGGCAATGCAGGAAGAAGAACAGTCAAAACCGGGAGAAAGTCACACCCACGAGCCATCCAGCTTTGCAGCACTGTGTGCCGACTACACCGGCAGCGGACGAGCACGACCAAATTTTGAAGACGACGACGATGACTGGGATTACGACAACTTCGACCACGAAAACATTCGACGCCCTCCTTTACGCATGAACAGTTAGTTGCCAGATACGACACATGCTTCTTGTGACTGTTTTCTGACAACAAGATAGACTCAGCCCCCGCTCGCTTACCCACACGCGAAGAAGATGCTGAGGCAGAGGAAGTCAAATTGCAGGAAGATGAAGATGTGAGACGAAAGCAGTTGCGGGGGAAGATGTCCAGTAAAGAAATCGAGGCACAGTTGGAGCGAGAATTTGGTGAGCGAAGGGAAAAAGTGCGATCGGAGCTGGAAAATTTGAGGCGGAAAAGCTAGGTTGAGAAAATGAGAATTCAAGTCTTTTGAGCCGAGACACAAGGCAGTATGATGAGGGGGTTTCTTTAGATATGAAATAACGATAGTTTATTAATATGGTAACGCGAAAATACACTGTCACGTTAACAGTCATATTTTATGAAGTTAGAGAGCAGCTTTCCCTCACTCCCTCAACAGGATTATAGAACCCCTGGCCTTTGTGGTCGTATAAATCATCGAAGTAAGTCAGTATCTCTTTGTTCTTGAGAGCACTTTGCTTGATTGGCGCAAGAGCGACTTCTTCTTGAGGCAGATCGTAAAGGATGAACGCATGGCGAAGGAACGTAACGCCTAAGATATATCGGTATACATGGTCAGACGGATTTCCTTGCAGACCCCGTGCGATGATTTTAGCTTTTGGCTCCGCAGCTATACCTAAGAACCGCAGTGTTAGTTGATGGTTGTGGGAAGGGTTGTGTTCTTCTTACCATGTGTGATGCACTGTTTGCTATCGTAGATCTTCGGGAATCTCCCTGACTCGATCTCCTCTTGGGTGACGTTGCGAACGATGTCTGACAGCGGAACGGGGATTTTCAAATTTCCAAATTGGAACACAACAGGCTCAGTCAAGTCCCAGCCACTGCAGTCCTCAAATATTGCGAAGGTGCGGTTACTGTTGCTATCGGTCTCATATTTTCCCAGCGAACGCGCCAGTGCATGGAATGTGTCAAACGGTAGCCAGGAGCTGTACGAGCCTGTATCTAGGAGGACGCCTAGAGAGTCCTTGCACCTCGTGAGAGCATCAACTCCACGAAAGGAAAGACGGTCAAGTCTTATCAGAATCTCTGATGGCCTGTATTCGGTTAGGTGTTTTATCATCTTGAAAACCGTCAGATCTCCTTTGTAGTAGTTTCTCGGGTAGCCACCAAACAAGATGCTGGCTTCGAAGCCCTTGCCACGCTCAGTCTTCTTGAACCACATGCTAAAAGCATTCGAGCTGGTATTTCCTTGAGCCTCAAGTACGTAAGGTAGCGTCAAATATTTCCCGCGATCCGTTTTCTGGGCTTGCTGGTTTCGAAGATAACCCAGGCCGACTAAGCCGTTCCAATCATTGGTTTTGTCGGGGCTTCCATTGAGTGAGTAGTCCCAAGCAGCCAGAAAATTAACATTTTTGAGATTCTTGTCGCCGAATATCAGGTCTCCTGAAAGGAATGCCCCTTTGACTACATGCCCGTCATCGTACTTAAGCGTATCTGGTGCCGGCTTTGACTGAAACGTATCGACCTGGTTGCACCATTGTGGGAATTGTTTTCTAGTATCGCACTTGCACCAAACACCCGAGTCTAGCCAA
Organism: Ascochyta viciae-villosae; assembly: GCA_004335205.1. Classification (NCBI taxonomy): domain Eukaryota; kingdom Fungi; phylum Ascomycota; class Dothideomycetes; order Pleosporales; family Didymellaceae; genus Ascochyta; species Ascochyta viciae-villosae. The sequence goes on from SATZ01000252.1 coordinate 13,979, forward strand.
AAGTCGCTGCTTCCTGTGTCCACGGAAATTTTGATCTTGGTGTGTCGGCAAGGCGCGTCAAACATAATGTCATAGAAATATGGTAAAGCAGGTGCTCTCAACTTCGAAGGACGCAACACGATATCGTCGATGGGGTTGTCCTTGAGGACTCGTGCCTGGAACGTACGGTCCTCAGCGGTCGCTGTACTCTCGCGCTTGACAATCTGGAAGATCAGCAGTGAACGACACCGGACTGTGGATTCGTACCTGATCGAGCGGCACTGGTAGATTTTGCGCGACTGCGAGAGCCGCGCATATCAGAAAGCAGGCGCAGTGAAGCAACATCGTTTTTGGGGCCGCAGGTAGGTCAACGAGTGACTGTCAGAATCAAGAAAAAGTTACAGAGTGACTGGAGATTTGATGACTTCAAATGTGTGTGTTGTCCATGCAAATGAGCCGCCTAATATTCAAATATCCGTGTAAGCGGTGAAAAAGTATCCACGGCGGTAATCTGGTAGTTGTTCAGTACCTGCATGCATGAAGCCGTGACAAAAGACTGCACGCGCCAACAAGGCTACCACAAGTATATAGACACTGTCAGCCAATAAAGTTCCTGTGGTCATTAAATAGGCATGCTCCAGACCGTTGAGTGGTACTGATTTAGATCATCAGCCTGCTCGATGGTTTCAGTCTTTCAGGTGCGCATATATTAAGCTGACGGATTATGGTGTGGGGGCGAAGATATAGCCGCCCCCATCCTTCAGTCAGCATCGCGCTAATTAAACACGCAGGTGCTAATGGAATCTCGCGCAGCCCTCATGTATCCATTTATGTCTTCATTTTAACATGTCGTGAGTGTCTGTCGCTTCTGACCGCATCTCGTTGCCTCCACACTCTTTTCAGAATCTGTCTTTGCAACCATGGAGTCCAAGGCTCGCGTCCGACCAACAGACTATCCTCAGTTATCATTCCATTTACTTCGAAGCGCTCAGCTTGTATCGTCCATAATCGTCAGCGGAATTTTGTCCTACTTCGTCTGGCAACTGCGTCATGATGAATACGTCGTGCCATGGACTTTCCTCCTGGTGCGTGGATTCCAGTACCCTTGCTCTAGCATCCGCACCCTCTGCGAAGACCGAGAACTCTAATTCTTCACATCACAGCTTCTTGCCGTTGCCGCTCTCACGATCTTAGCCTTGTCGGTAACCATGATACTGTTTTTCTTCACCGGCCTCAATCCTCGTTTGAACATGTTCTCCAACAGTGCCCTACTCCTTTTTTGGAGCGTCACGTTCGCACTTTTCACATGGTGGAGCAGTGGCACACTGACCCATGCCTGCAACAAGCAGAACTGGAGGAGTAGTGTCGGGATCAACGTGTGCAGATCCTTCAAGGCGCTGTTCACATTCACATGCGTTGGACTGTAAGTTAGACTTGCCCTGCGCGGCTTGCATATAGCTGACTGGGACAGTGCGAGTACGGGGCTCGCCACGTATCTCGACTTTCGCATCTACCGCAAGTCCACGCGTTTAGGAAAATACGGGCAGATGCAGGCTGAGGATAAATTGCAGGAAGATGATCAGAAAGCAGGACTGGATGTCTCGGACGCGTTACTGGCGCCGCGTAAAGCGTATCAGAGGGAATCTTCGTTTACAAAAGAAGATGACTAATGAGAGTCAGGCACGTAGTCGTGTAGCAGAGACATAGAGCGACTTTGAGGATCCTAGTTATCCCAGTGTTCTATGTTGCCGCAGATTCTCACCGTGGTATCATCATGCCAAATCCAAATTCGTCTGAGCTCGTGACCACTGTTCTGAAGAACCCTTGCATAGTTCACATGCAGCACGTTCATGAAACAGACTGTGCATAGTAGGACAGCAAATCCTTTGACTCAATTAAGCCATATACTTGGCTCAGTATATATCTCATCCCTTTTCGCAGATCACCTCATGACACCAAGTAACAATTAATACTCTTTGTGTATTTCACTTTTGAAGATGAGATAGACGCAATCATATAAGAGAAACATGCATTGAGAAATTACGCTTTGTCTCATAGCCTTGATGCAGTCGTCCAATTATATAAATGCCTTCTGTCAGAATACCATCGTGAGCCAAACTTGCAGCGGCAAGAAGAATCTGCAAAAAACGCTAGTTTCCAGTAACATGGAATTAGTTTAAGTTGACTTAATGATACACTAGCGGTGAGTGTGTAAAGCTCCACCATAGTTCTAACCGCGAATAACAACATCACTAAAGAGCCAGGCATCAGAGAATACGGCAAATAGAGCACCAACATATGTTCAATGAAGTTGAATCCTAGTCATTCATCTGTAGCCCAAGAGCTTAACTACATGTTGCTAGCAATTCTCATCAGCCCCCAGCACGGCACAACACAAACATCCCTTAACATCTCCTATTCACCCCCATATCTCCCCATCAAACCGTCACCCGCCCGTAATTGTCGGCCAAGTATCTCCGAATGACAAGATAACAAGCTCGTTCACCAGTTCGACTTCATCTCTTATAACCACACAACCCCTAGCTCATCGTTTGCAGCCTTCCCAGCACACATCGCTCGCGATACCTACAAGCTCCTCTTTTAATCAAGGAATCAAAGATAAAAGGAACAAGCCCTAATTTTGACTGTGCAAACACAATGCTCCAAGCCCAAGACATTGTGGAAACAAGACACCATGATGAATTTCCACCGAAGACGAAGGTCATGGAAAAGTGCCACACTACACAGCGCATGAGTAGACTACAGTGTATGTCTATAGCGAGACAAGTTGCTATGAAACGCTGGTGATGAAGATCAAAAAGAGAGACTATGAGACATTATAGAGACATTGTGAGGGAGGGAAATCGCGCAATACCAACAGCGAGGAACCCGCGCGTTGACGATGCACGATACCACTCAATGTGTGGGAATAATTGATGGTACTATACCATCTATTTCCCACCTCTCTCTCTTTATCACAGTTGAGTTTTCAGCTCTCTTGGGCGTTACACTTTATTTGTTTCCCCTCGATTCAAAAACGAAAACTTCACGCATAATCGCGCTCTACCACTTACTCTCCATGATGTCAAATCATCTCATACAAGCAGATGATCAGGGGTCGGATAGCATAGCGCACTATCCTGTGTTTTGCGCTCACTTGGCTCCGAGCATGTACTTCCCTGCCATCTTGTTCGAGAACGGTGTGTACACGGATGAAGAGCAGGAGCTGAATGAGGCTTTGTATGAAGCGGTGCTTAATGAGCGACAATTGTCCGCTGGGGAGCACTTATCTGACGATGGGGTGGCAGGTGTTGAAGAGGAGGGGAACGAGGGAAAGGGGGTGCAAGGTAAGGATGGAGGTAAACCACGCAGCCTCTGGACACGACTAAACCACCGCTACGAAACAAACCTACTACAGCGCAAACATCTCCACGAGACGCCCCTCACCAACGTCCAACCATGTGGCAGTTCATCGCTCGACACGTCATCTACCGAAACAATAACACCCACATCAATCGAACACCTCCCCCGCGAGACCCGCCGAACCCTGCGCGTAGCAAAATGGAATCAAATGCGCACCAACCGACCCATCGACGCTGCGCTCGAAGCGAAATTCGCTCATCTGCGCTTCGACGCGCCGCCGCCGCAGTCGCTGCAGCCTCAGGCGGCGTGGGCGCACGAGCAGCTGAAACTGGCCAACGAAGGGCGGATACACGATAAGGCGATGGCGTTTAAGTATCATCTGCGCATGTCGATGCATGCAGGTGGATCGTCGGATGGATTGAAGTCGTGTTTTGCTGGTCGGGATTGTGGGGGAGAGAAGTGGGTGGAGAAGGTGGTGCGGTTTGATGATGTTTATGTGGCCGAGAAGGTACGCTGGGTGGATGTGGAACGTCTGGCGGAGGTTGCGCGGACCGAGTTCGACGAGTGGCGCGATGCGTATTTTCATGGGTCAGGGTAGGTGGTTGTTGTTGGTGAAAAGGGCTGCTGGCAGTCGTGAGGTAATGGTATTGATGTTCTGGCTGTGATGGATTCGTGACGATCTTGTGTAGCGTGTAAGGCGACTGTAAGATTCTCGACAAGAGATGTGCGTGCACCGTTATCCTAGTGTGGAGTTCTTCATGCGTACAGGCTTCCTGTCTGGGACGTGTGGATAAAAGCATTGCTAAGGTTCCTGTTTTCGTCAGCTACCACATGTTGAGTCTAGCATCTACAAGGTACAGACGCTCACCATAACATTACAGCAAGAAGTCATCCTAACGCATCCGCTGTCTTGACAGCCTGCGCAGATACCTGACTGGCCTTGTTGCAGCCCACAACACTGCAATACCTTACACAGCCTCAGCGTATTCTCTCCTGTTTTCGAGGTATTCTAGCTCTGCCGTTGTACAGAAAAGATCGAAAAGTACATCTCTAAAAGACTATACAGGTGTGGTGAAGGGATTCAATGACCAAGAAAAGGGAGTGTGGAGTGAGATACTGGAGGGCGTGTGGTTGAAACAAAGAATGCAATCGGTGTAAGAAGGTTATTGTGTATTGAACATTTTTGCTGATGAATCATTGATGTGATATTTGCCTTGCTAAAGTCAAGCAAGTCCATTGGAAAATGGCAAGAACACAGGCGTCCGCCTCTTTCTGACACTAAACCAGGACCATCAATTCTATGGCAAAAATATCCTGTATATGGTGTATTGACTTTGACTACATCGACCTGCTTCCTTGTTCGCTGGGCGTACCCGGTCGGCATGGTTCTCGGATATTTGTCTGCAGAGCAATATGTGCTCTACTGGGTACGGTGCTGGGATCTATGGACATCGTTATCTGCGACGAGTTCTAGAAGCTTGCATCAGTCCACGGAAACTGGTGCAGGTCGGTGTCAGTGCCATTTTGGAACCAGTTTTGTGAAGAAAAAGTATTGTTTCCCGTAGATCAACCGCGCTGCTGGAGGGTGGCTGGAGTAACTTTGCATTACTCGCACGTCCGGAAAAAGTTTGTTGGCTTTGCGACTGGCGCATCTTTGCTTAAGTATTTGCAAAACCAGAATACTGCGCCTGCAGGCAGAACAAGTTCAAATCGATAGCCAGCTGTCAATGAAGGTCATGCTCCTAACCAAGGAAGTGTAGTCCAAAACAAGGCTCAGCAGAATGTTATGGTAGTGTTGGCCCTAGAGGTGCGTGCCAAGCACATGGGACCGTACAAGACGCGCAATGCAACGGGGGCTGGTTTTCGGGGTGTGGTTGTCTAACCAATCAGCGGCCACGGATAAGCGTTCAGTAAAGACGGCGGCATACCGATCCTGATGCCAAGATGAGTCGGTTGGTGCTCATGTGTGTGTAGTCACTGTAGTGTAGCATGTCAGTGCAAATGCAGGTCAGACGGGCAAGTCAATATTGAAGGTGTCGTGGTGACGTGGAGAGCCGGAGGTGAAGACGCAGAGTTGGAGGTCGTGCACGCGTGGAGCAGACGGAGGGCGTAGGCGAAGGATCATCAAACATCGATCCTGCAGTCTTGGTGCTAGTCGATCGCCGCTGGACTCTATGTACCACTTGACTGCAAGTCGCTGACTTACTAACCTGGTTGGACATATCGACTTGCATGTCTGTCGATGTCGCTGCAAAGGTGACGTCGCCGGAAACGGCTTTTGTCGACGTTTAGCAGGCACGGAGGTTGAGGCTGCGGCGGCTGGCAGCAGAGGTGCAGCTTGGACAGTCAGCTTGGACAGTCTTGGACAGTCGTGGACAGTCCTGGACAGTCGTGGACAGTCTTGGACAGTCGTGGACAGCCTCGAGCGGGTGTCGGCAGACTTGAGGATCGCCGTGGTGGACAGTTGGTGCTGGAGAGGTCGTGTTTCCCCAGGCGGTCCAGGCCAGGTTGTTGAAACCGCGCTGCTCTTGGGAGCGGTTTCGTGGTGGTGAGCGGTGCCGAGCGGCGCCGAGCCGGACGTTTTTGCATCCAATGCAGCGTCATGGCGTGGCCGTTAGGCGCAAGGCTCGCGCGCCAGGCAAAGAGACTGCAGACGGCCAGCGGTGCATGTCACGATGATAAACAGCGTGCCTCGCCGGTTCGTCACTCGTTCGCTCCGTGCTGCTCGTGCGTGCTGGAGGCAGTCAATGCTCTGGCAGACCCGCTCACCTCCTGGCGCCTCTCACTGTTCACTCTGGAGTCTGTGGCCTGTCGAACCATCTGTCGCTCGTTTCTCTCGAGGCTCCATTCGCTCTTGGCAATTGCGTCGCCCATCGCCCCCAGTGCGCGAGTCGCAATTAGCACTCAACATTTCTGGCCGGCTCCCATGTGCAGCCATTGCACACACGCTGCACGCCCATTGCAAGCCATTGCAAGCCATTGCAAGCCATTGCAGCTGTTCAGCCACCGCTCGTGACCTCGTCCCTGGTTCGACCACAGCCGTCCCTCAGTCGTGGTCGTGGTAGCCGTGCGGGAGAAACAAACGTGCCGGACCACAGTCTCTTCGCTGGACCCTGAGCCACACGTCACGCCGCTGAGGCAGGAGCCACGCGGGACCACGCTGTGCGCCCTCTTTTTAATGCACCTGTCCCCGCCGACAGGGCGACGACATTCCGTCTCTACCGCCAACACCCCCAGCACCCCCGGCACCCCCAACACGCCACCCGCACCACCTCCGGAACATGGCGACGCGGTAAACGACGGATCAGAAGGCACCGCAGCAGGAACACACCACGGGAAAGAGGCGAAGAGGAGGAGCGAAGAGGGGCATGAGCCATTCCAGCGCTCCACAACAACACGAACACGACGTCCACCCAGCACCTCCGCCCCCGCCGCCCACGCCGCCCCCGCCGCCCACGCCGACCCCAACGTCGCCATGTCCAACGAGAAGCCACGTCCTGCTGCTGCTGCTGCTGCCGCGCTGCCCGCCAAGGACATCACGTCAGACAGCATGGTCGAGGGGCAGAGCGGCAGGTGGAGACTGCGCCTGCGAAACCCCTGGGCCTGCTCGCCGTACACACTGTTCACCACACTGCTGGGACTCGCCGCGCTCTTCCTCATGGCACAGTCGTTCCTGACGCGCCAGCTCGACACCAAGGGCTGCGACATGTCGTACATGCGCCCCATATTTCACAAGTTCGACGACTTCGACACGGAGCACACGCGCTTCGCCACCAAGTACTCGTTGTACCTCTACCGGGAGGGTGGCATCGACGACGACAGCACAGTGTGTACAAGCACATATAGACACACATACACGCTAATGAGGCCCAGGTCAAAGGAGTGCCCGTCCTCTTCATCCCCGGAAACGCAGGCAGCTACAAGCAAGTACGACCGCTGGGAGCTGAAGCAGCATACCACTACCACAACGCGCTGAGACACGACGTGGCTGCCAGCAGAGCGGGCAAGAAGCCGCTGGACTTCTTCACGGTCGACTTCAACGAGGACTTCACAGCGTTCCACGGCCAGACATTACTCGATCAGGCCGAATATCTCAACGACGCCATCACATTCATCCTATCCCTATATCACACCCCAGGACGCTCCGCTCGCGACTCGAATCTGCCTGACCCCACCTCGGTCGTCATCTTGGGACATTCCATGGGAGGCATGGTAGCACGGACCATGCTCACCATGCCCAACTACCAGTCGAACTCGATCAATACCATCGTCACGCTTGCCGCGCCGCACGCCAGGCCACCCGTGTCCTTTGACGGAGACATTGTCCGACTCTACAAGGGCGTCAACGACTACTGGCGACACGCCTACTCTCAGAAGTGGGCTATCGACAACCCGCTATGGCACGTGACCCTGATATCCATTGCCGGCGGTGGTCTCGATACGGTTGTATCCTCCGACTACGCCAGTATCGCATCTCTGGTACCCGAGACCCACGGTTTCACCGTCTTCACATCTTCCATGCCCAACGTCTGGACGGGCATGGATCACTTGGCCATCACATGGTGCGATCAGGAGAGAAAGAGTGTTGTGCGTGCACTGTACGACGTGATCGACGCATCACGAGCAACGCAGACGGTGCCTCGCGCCGAACGCATGCGAGGGTTCAAGAAACAGTTTCTCACAGGCCTGGAAGACACCGCCGAGAAGACATTACCGCACAAAGAAGCAAAAACGCTTCTCACTTTGGAACAGGACAGTGCCGTCATCTCGCAGGGCGAAAAGCTGGTGCTGAGAAGCCTCGGAAAGTCACAACAAAAACCAAAGGCGTACTTGCTACCTGTTCCACCTCATGACGAGAACCAGGAGAAGAAGTTCACACTCTTGACCAATGAGAAGCTGGATGCCCCTGGCGAGAACGGCAAACTTGAAGTCCTGTTCTGCAGTGTATACCCTCACCAGACGGGGCAGTCAGCGACGCTCTTCTCCATGAACATGGACCTTTCTGGTGACAGTTCTGGCGCTACTCGGCTAGCATGCAAGAACGCAGTATCAGACGTCATTACCCTCCCTGAGTCTACCCGCGAGTCAACCTTCCCCTTCAGGACCGACCGACGACCCTTTTCGTATCTGCAATACGACCTCAAAGATTTGTCAGAGCATCAGTTCGTTGCTGTTGTCGACAAATCCGGCGAGCGCAGCACTGGCTGGGTAGTTGCTGAGTTCAGCAACGCATCTGATTCAGTGTACCAGGTCGGTATGGGCTTGCAACGCCTTCTGACAACAGGTCTCAACTTTCGTCTGTCGAGCCGCCGCCCGTTGGCTATGGACATCAAGGTGCCAGCCTTGCATTCGGCATTGCTAGCATACAACCTCCATATCGGCAAGCAATCATGCGACCGTGGAGAGCTGTTTGCACCTCTCCTGCGACAGTACATCACCGACGTGCACGAAAGCAAATTCTTCGTCAACGTCAAAGATGCCAGCCTCAACTTGCACGGCGTGTCACCATACATGCCGCCTACTCTCTTTCACAAGCAGACATCAAGCGGTCTGTCTCTGCAAATTTGGTCGGACCCCACCTGTGACAGCACTGTGGAAGTCAACCTCAGAGTCGATGTACTAGGAAGCTTAGGGAAGTTGTGGATGCGTTATCGAATTGTTTTTGCAGCGTTCCCACTGCTCATCGTTGCATTGGTCATACGCCAACAGTTCAGAGTCTATGACGAGACAGGCGTCTTCATGAGCTTCGCCAACGGCTTCAATGAGTGTCTGCGTACGTCTCTGCCCCTTGCCTTGACAGCGTTGACCTTCTTGTCCATCGCCCTAGCCGGTGTTCGTAACGAGACATTCAAGCACTGGCCGCTCAACGCTGCAGCCGGTAACGTCACTGCACTTCTGGACGACGCCAACCATGAACTGCTCTTGGGGTCAGACGACAACTTCTTCTGGTTCTTGGTACCGCTCTTTGGTCTTATGTGCATTGGGATATGCGTCGTTCTGAACTACGTTGCCCTGTTGCTCACCTACATCCTCGCGACGGTGTACGCCTTGGTTAGCTCTGCAGCTCTCCGGAATGAGGACGGGCAAAGGACTCCAAAAGCATTCGCCATCACCTCCACTCGACAGCGCACCATCACGACTCTGGTCTTGCTGTCACTCATATCCACTGTCATACCATACCACTTCGCCTACATGGTGCTCTGTCTCGTGCAGCTGGCCACCTGTGTCCGGGGTTTCAGATTGGCGAAGGAGACACGTCTCGACACAAACTACAACTTCTACAACTACGCTCATTCCATAATGATCCTGATGATCTGGATCTTGCCGATCAATCTGCCGGTCCTTGTGGTCTGGGTAAGAAACCTCGCCGTCCATTGGTGGACGCCATTCTCATCACATCACAACATCCTATCGATCATGCCCTTTATCTTCCTAGTAGAGACCCTCAGCACTGGCCGCATGATCCCTCGCGTCCAGTCCCGATACTCCTTCCTCACCAACATCTTCCTCTTCTCCATTGCCGCATACGCTGCCGTCTATGGTGTCACCTATGCGTATGTGCTTCACCACCTCGCCAACATCCTCTGCGCCTGGCTCGTCGCTATACATTTCGACGCGTCGAACATCACTATCAAAAAGATCGGCGGCATATTCGAGGCATCAGACTCGAACGCCGACACAAAGAAACGACCCTGACCGATATAGCGACCTTTTAGTTGACTTGCATTTCTTCTTTCACGCATTGTTGCTACTGCGATTACCCCGCGCTCCATTTGCGCATTGCTTGGATATTGGTGTTCAAACGGCGTTGTACATTCCCAGCATCTCCAAGCGACCATAGAGCTTTCTTTTCCGGCATCTGAAAACCTTTGGCGCAGTTGTATTCACTGTTCGCGATCTTGCATACTGGCGCCTTGTGCATATTCATTACCGGCACACATTGCATTGGAGGATCTTAATGGGTCAGACACGCCTTAGAGGGCTCAACGAGAACGTGGCAGCCGAGCGAAGGCTGAGGCATCAGCTCAGAGCTATAGAGCATCTATTGTCTAATGAGAGGCTTGTACTTCAACCACATCATACTTTGGGCCGTGAGCTCTCAAACTGCGCTTTCGTGTGAACCAACGTCGCTGCGGAGTTGTGTGAATGCAGGTATGACACATCGTGCGCAAGCAATGCAAGCCATACACTCTCTACGACACGCTATGCCGACTGTCTCATCGTACACCCGTAATGTTTCTGAAGGTAGCGTATACTGAAATACCGCTCTTAGATCCTTCCCCTTCTCCTCTCATAAACCCACATTTTAGCTCTTGAACAACATTCTTACGTTCCTAACTAACTAACAATATCTGCCGGTCAGATACACCACACTTCGTCACCAGCAACACAGACACATCCCAAACAGCCACCTACAACATCCCAGCTACCATCCAATCATCCATCTACCAGCCAGACATTTACTCTTACCACAGAATCGCATCTCACCACTCCCCTACAAAAATCAAAAAAAAAAAATGCCACCAACAGACTGGGCAGCCCACTTCCAAGCCCGCGACGCCGCCTACCACGCTTTCACAACGCAGGAAGGAACAACAACGCGCTATTACCGCACGAACGGACGGTGGGTCGTACGATATGGGTGTAGGGAATTTTACTGCGTTAATCCGGATACAGAGACAGATACAGACACAGACAATGACGAAGTGCCGACATCGCCGAGCTCAACAGTATGGTCTGAAGACTCTAAGAACGAATCGCACTCCGATCCCTCGACCTCCAACTCTAATGAACAGTCTACGACTAATGAACAGTCTACGACTACCGAAGAGTCCACCACCAAAGACAACACCGCCTCCCTTACTTCCACGGACCCACTACCTCGCCCTACCACCCACCCAACTAACCACCACCACGCTACCCAGAACGGTACTCTAGACCTCCTAGCCTCCCTCTCCCTCTCCGCACACCTCTCTTTCAACGCCTCTATGCGCGCCCGCGACGCCCGCAATCGTACTCGCTACATCAGCGAGGATCGCTTGGAGGCGCTGAAAGCCGGGCGGGCGCCGGTTGGTGTTATTGAGTGCGGTGATGGGGAGGCGGAGACGCTGACGTTGTACGATTTAGGACGCGCGGGGGGTGAGGTGGGGAACGAGGGGAAGGAGATTGGGGAGGGTGAGGTGGAGGAGGGGGTGAAGGTGAAGGGACGGAGGGATTCGGGGGTTGCGAAGTCGCGGAAGTGCGTAAGTGAGTGAGGGGATTTGATAGTTGTTCGTTTGTTTTGTTCGCTGTTTGAATACTGTAGTTATACAATTAACCACGAATGACACGTATTCTGCAACCTTCCTTTTACAGCCGGCACTTTCCTTTCGCGCAAAAAGAAATATTTCTCCTCATCAGCCAGTATATAGCGTGCTGATGGAAGGGCAAAAAATGGGTCTTGCCGCGACTCGAACGCGGGGCCTCTCGCACGTTTACTTAGGTACCCTAAGCGAGCTGTTGTATGTTAGGGAGGGATCAGAATAAAGTGATCTTTGTGGAACTTACAATCATACCACTAGCTGGATGGTTGTTAGGAAGAGCTCGGATGCTAGTGGTTGTGGGTTTACTTACACCACAAGACCGGGCTTTGTTACTTTGATGGAAGTTTGGAACAATATATAATTCATAAAGATACAATCAATTGTGCTGTGCGGCTGTTGGAGCGCGGAATGTATTTTGTCTTCATCACTGTTGGACATGTAGGTATTGTGTGCGTTAGCTCGTGCGCGCTGTGCCGAGATCGGGGTTGAGTCATGTTAGCTAGTTTCCGTTGATACTATCGTTGACTCACTGAAATCCATCCTGCAGCCGTCTACTAACTACACGTCAAATGTTTTATATACAACAAGCTTGCCAGGCACTTTTAACTTTCAATAAACTTCATAGGTCTCCTGTTCTTTCGATTCAACAAACATAAGTTGCCAGATGATATCCATATTCGAGGCATACCTGACTCAATAACAAACTCAACTACAGCCATGAACGCAGAAATTCGTCCCGTCGTCAAAATCCGACCAGCCCAATTTCCAGCGCACAAAGAAGTCGTAAACAAGCTGTTCCGCGCCTATGAAGAGTCTCTGCCTCTAAGCCTCGACTTCCAAAATTTCAGCCACGAAATCGCGAGTCTGCCAGGGAAATACGCCGTCGAAAACGGCGGTGCGCTGTATATTGCGTTCGTCAAAACACATCCATCGCAAACTCAGTCTGCGATGGAACAGGCTGTCGGTTGTCTTTGTTTGCGCGCCTTCGCAGCTTCGGAGAGCTGTGAGCTCAAACGTCTCTACCTCACACCAGATTCAAGAGGCATGGGGGTTAGCAAGCTGCTGATGGATGTTGTCATTGCGAGAGCGCGAGAGTTGGGGTATGGAGAGATGCTACTTGATACGTTGAGCAGTATGGCGGCTGCAAGGGGGCTGTATGAGAGGTATGGGTTTGTTGAGGTGGAAGCGTACTATAAGAGTGTACCAGATGCTGTGTTCTATCGGTTGGAACTTTGATACGGGAAGACATCAGAAAAGGGAGAGTATTGGCAACTTGCACACCAGTGTCTAGAGATGCGCTGTGTCTTGAGCGTAGGGCGCATGCATAATTCATCCAGTCGTATCTGGATTCTAATTCTTCGAGAATTCAACACCACATCACAAAGATTATCGCGTCTCCTAGCCCCATCAGATGCTCCGAGGCATGGCTTCACGTCAAACAGTCCGTGAAGTCACTTGCAGTAACGCATGACTGCATATCCTCCCCAGATCTTCTTTGTGCTCAATCGGCTTTGCAAGGGCTCTGGATGGAGGTAGAACGAACTGCACATTGCTGTTTCAAAAGACAAAGAATCCACAAAACACTATGCTAACAATTGGTTTGTACCACTTAAGCTTGTTTTAGGAAGCTTGTTGCTTTTGGTGGCTGTTGCAAGATTTTCATGCCGCGGTCCAGGAGCCTGCAGATCTCCTACCTCGATGCTCACTTAATATGATGCGATGTACTGACCTGATCTCAATACTCACGTCAAAGTGTTGAACAGATCGGGTTCCATGTGGAAGCGTGATGCGTTGGATTCGCGATTGTGTTGTAGAAGCCGCGACGCGTGCGTAGCGCGTTGGAAGCCGCGGCTAGCGCGTCATCCCCTCCTCCAATCCTGCCAACATCGCCTTGCACGATGACGAGAAAGATCGCAAAGATGCCATGACAACATGCTCCTTATGGATAATGTGGGTGAAAACTTCGTTTGTCATCGTTTACTGCTCGTCCTCCTCTCATGCGGATGCCCGCACTTAGCTCGTGACCTGTTTGATCGTGCGCTCGGAGGAGCAAAGAGGCAACCAGTGGGACCATCTCGTTGATTACTTTTCAGCTTGACAAAAGAACTGCATTCAAGAGTTGGTACGGAGACCATGCCAAGCACGGCTGCAGTGCTCCTCGTTCAAACTTTTTCTGGGCGGACCAGACACGGCCTCAAGAAGACTCGTATCCTAAAGCCCTCAGACAGCATCCCGGCCATCGCCCAGATTTGCTGAACCAGGAACAGTCCAAATCGTCCGCGGTGTCTCAAATTATCATGGTCACGAACAACACGCAATTCCGCTTCTGAATTCGGTGAAAAGCCAAACGTCAAATTGTCAGTCGTTTGCATCAATGATAGGAGTTGCAGGGTACCGGCACGGCACGATCCGCATGCCGGTAAACACCCATCAACTGCGACTAAATTTGATCAGAACGCAAAAGCAATATCCATCACGACACCGTGGTCAGTGCTGTCCAGTGCTAATGCACCGTAAGGCTGTTGTTCCTGAGCTGAGCACATGCGCCTTGAGCACCCTGGTGCCTGCATGGTCGACATCCAACATGCCGGCATCTCGGGCCTTTTGCATACAGATTGCAGTCCAGTCGGTGCCAGTGTGGATGGTATGAAGCTGGGCAATAAAGCAGCAACCCCTGGTCATCGTTTGCTCCCTGCGATGGCGCAACGGCTCATTCGCTTCTTTAGGGACTGCAGCCAACAATCGCTTGATAATGAGCCGCAAACGCTACCCGTACAGCCATCCCAAGCGCTTGGGGTTTACGACCGCAGTATGCTATTATGGCTGTCACCAATCCCTGTTTCATGGTCATTCCCAGTTTCATCCCAGTGCTCAGTCAATAATATTTGTTTTAATGTCAGAATCCGCCTGCTAGAAATTCGAAGAAGTGTCACTCAAGCATTAACGGCTAAAAACTTCAGGTCACATCGAGAGCACAGCAGGACACCTACTGCTTCTGGTCAGGGTGGCAGCCACCTGTCAATCTCAAGAGGGTCCAAGAGCCTAGGTTCTCCGAGTAGGGTTCGTCGAACGTCTCCCACTGTCTTTTGCTAGTTCACAAGCTCACCTTTGTCCAGCCAGTTTGCCCATCAATACACAAACCGTCTCTTTGTTCGCCACTTTGTAACAGGAAACTACTATCGCCACTGCGATGCAGCACAACTACACCAAAGGCAAAATGATCGGCTTGTCCGTGGCCTTCATGATCCTCCCTTTGATCTTCATGTGCCTCCGCATCTGGGCGAAGGTTCTGGCAAAGCGCTTTGCTTGGGATGACTACCTTGCAATAGGCGCCTTGGTCAGTCATCGTTCAAGTCACTACATTACAATGGCGCTAACGACTCACAGCTTGTCTCGTTGACGTGCTGCATGTTACAGCTTGCCAGTGCGTGTGCTCATAGACTAACGGTTCAGACACTAACATGCTTGTCAGCCACCATACACGGTCATCTTGGGCAGCATCAGCCACTTGATGTGGATGGGAATCCTGTGATGGATGATCCAGGACTGATCTTTTTCGAAGAAGTATGTGTCAGCATCCACAACTCTATTCATCTCCTGACAATTCATAGACAAAGTTCGCCTTGAACATGATCTCGATCATTGGCCTCGGACTCGTCAAAGCTTCGATACTGGTCATGTACAAGAATATCTTCGATGTGCGCAGGTTTCGAATCGTCGTCTACGCAGCCCTTGCATACGTTATTGGTTGGACTATCAGCTTCACCATCTCTCACCTCTTCACATGTTATCCGATTACAGTCTTCATCGAGCCGTACTACGGCAACAGCTGTGTAGAGACGGTTCCGATGTTTTTGGCGCTCCTGGTGAGTATCAATCTAATGGACTGACTGCCAGCTCTCTGTGCGCCGGCCCGCTTAGATAACTTACTGACTGCCTTCGAAGTTCACAGGTGTCTTCGCCGATTTTCTCATCCTCATACTCCCGATACCCATGGTATTGAGCATCAAGCTCGACATTAGGAAGAAATTGATAGTGTTGGGTATGCTTATGTTGGGCGCAGCGTAAGTTCAAAGTGATTCGCCACGATTAGAGATGTACTGACGGGAAAGTGTTTGCGCTGTGAGCGTGACACGAGTCGTAGCGACATATTCCATCGCAGAGGAATACATTAAGCACCCGAACGACGTAATATTCTATACTGCGCCAGTATTCTTTTGGACCAACATCGAGCTCTCTCTTGCTATAGTGTGCGCTTGCCTGCCAACCTTACGACCGATATGGTTCCACTTCTATCCACGTCCAGCAACAACACATACTGGCTCAGGCTACGGCTCGTCCAAGCCCACGGGAACCAGGAACAGTAGCTTTGGGATTAAGTACGGTGGCTTCGCTCGCAAACCATACACAGAACTCGATGAAATAGAGCTCACGCGATGTGGGCAGGCGCCATCTAGCTCGTCCGACATCCCATCAATAACCAATGAACGAGGTATCCTGAAAGCTGTTACTATCCATCAGACATTGGCGTAGGACGACAGTCGTCGAATCCAGCCCGTGTTGATATCGACTCGAGGCCTCACGCTCTGCAAGTACGAAGTGAAGGCGACTGCTCACTCTTCTTCCCACTTTGCAACCAACGACTATTGGTAGGGAAGTAACCAACTTGCAGGCCTGATCGAATCACCACTGGAACTTTTCCCGCACTGCACGTTCCCGGTCTTGCGTCGATGCTGCGGTCCGAATGCCCCTGCCAAGGCACTCGTCCGTGTACATTCTTGTTCCCTTCGACAACTCCCATTGGTCCATCTCTGAGTTACAAAAACCCCAGTTCATAAAGGCTGCACGAACTTTTGAAACAGGAAGGAGGTACGCAACATCTCGGACCTTTTTTGGGGAAGGATTTGGGAGGCATACTAGGGCGACCATCTCTCCATACTAGTACACCAGCGCAGTCCACCTTTGGTGTAACATCCGAAAATCGATATGAGCGCACTGTGTATACGTCTTGTGTTGCACCACCCCGCAGCCTGTATGGCTATAGCGTCCCCTGCTAAGCGGCTCATATCACGGCTCACAACCCTGCTTGTCCAACATTGACCTGCATACGCCTGCATGTGATGTGGACCGGACGCGGCGACGGCAAATATTCAAATATACACTCAACTCTGCAGCACACCGCAACAGCACTCTGCCCGCAAGATGAGGGTCTTGCTCTCTCTACTTTCTGTGGTCACGGCGACTGCTGCCGTTGCTGTAAGAACGCCGTCGGTCGCTCAAGATCTCAAGGCTCTTGTCTCAACGTCTTCGTCGGTCTCAATCGGGCTCCAAGCAAGATGGAGCGACTTCAATGCGCCTCTGCCTTCAGTCGTAGTGAATGTGACTACGGAGAAGGATGTCGCCGCTATTGTATGTCAGCACGAATGTTTGATCCCGGTCACCAACTGACGCAATCTAGGTCAAGTACTGTACAACTGCGAACATCCCGTTCCTCGCTCAGAACGGCGGTGTTGGATGGGCAAAGACCTTCAATCTTGGCAAAAGCGGCGTTTTGATTAACCTTGCTGGACTCAACGCCGTAACTGTCAGCAAAGACAAGAAGCAGGCGACTATTGGTGGCGGCGCGAGTATCGGGGACACAATCGCAGCGGCCAATGCTGCTGGCGCTTTGGTTTTGACTGGCAACTGTAACTGCGTCGGTTCAGTCAGCGCCTATCTCGGTGGAGGCTATGGTATGTTGACAGCGATCGGTTCAACCCAACTCACACTGACTTTCCAGGTAACCTCATGGGCGAGGTTGGATTCGGCGTCGACAACATCATCTCCCTCCGGGTCGTCACCGCCAGCGGGGAACTCCTCACAGTCTCGAAAACATCTCACCCGGATCTGTTCTGGGCCTTCCGTGGTGCTGGACCAAACTTCGGTGTTGTCATCTCAGCAACCGTCAATGCCATGCCAGCCACAGCCACCGACCGCACAGCCTGGATAAACAACCTCTTCTTCACGCCTGACAAACTACCGCAAATCGCCCAAGCAATCCAAGACCTCCCTCTCACGCCAGAACAACGCATCTATCTTGTACTCACCAGCTCCGGACCACCACTCAACGAGCCATCCGTCCTCGTCACCGGTTTTCTGCGCAAAGGGACAGAAGAAACAGGTCGTGCAGCATTCAAACCCATCTACGATCTCGTCCCATCCAGCAACTCCAGCGCAATAACACCATACGAGCACTGGAACGACGCGAACATCAACTTCTGCACGCGCGGCGACCGCAAACCAGCATTCAGCACAACCATAACCTCGATGCAACCGCAGACCTGGCCAGAGATATGGGACCTCTACCAAGCCTTCCAATCCCACGGCCCCAACACCGCCGTCCTAATCGAACGGTACAACCTCACCAAAGCGCGATCCGCACCAGCAGCCAGCACGGCGCTCAACCCCGCGCTGAGAGACCCGGCCTTCGCCCAGGCTATCGTCATCCCGTGGTACACTGACGCCGACGTAGACGCCGCGGCGCTGGCGTTCGGGAGGAAAGTGAGGGATCTTTGGAGCGATAGTACGGATGCCAGGCGGAATCCGACGTATGCGAATTTTGCACATGGAGATGAGCGGCTCGAGGCTATTTATGGGGTGAATTTGCCGAGGCTGCGAGTGCTTAAGAGGAAGTGGGATCCAAAGGGGGTTTTTGGACAGTGGTTCGCTATAAGGTAGTAGAGATGTAGTAACGCAATAAAGTTAATGTATTAGTTAGATAGTATTATAACATATCTATCTCTTCTTCTTTACGCTATAGTATACCTAGCTAGCTAAATACCTTTTTACCTTCTTAGAAGACTTACACATTTCTAGCCTAACGTTACTATTAGCAATCTTCTCTACTAACTTGTAGATAGCCTAGAATAGAGTAGTAAGAGTGTATAGTTAAATAATTTTCTATTTTACTTTTATAGTATAAATAAATTAGAAGATATTATAAATAAATAATAAGTTTTAAACTAGATTATATCTTCTCTCTTACACTATTAATTCTTTTTACCTTTTTTTCTTCTTCTTTTCTTCTTCTTTTCTTCTTCTTTTCTTCTTCTTTTCTTCTTCTTTTCTTCTTCTTTTCTTCTTCTTTTCTTCTCTACTTCTCTTACTTCTTCTTCTCTTCTTTTACTTCTCTACTTCTCTACTTCTCTACTTCTCTACTTCTTACTTCTTTTTCTCTTCTCTACTTCTCTACTTCTCTACTTCTCTACTTCTCTACTTCTTTTCTCTAATACTATATAGTAAGTAGTATAGTAGTAACATTCTAATACTATAATTTACACATCTCTCTAAAAAACAAGTAGCCTATAACTAAGTAACTATTATACTCTTTTGTTTTTATCTCTAGATAAACTACTTCTCTACTTCTCTTCTTACTTCTTCTCTTCTCTACTTCTCTACTTCTTTTCTCTAATAGTACACAGTAAGTAGTATAGCAGTAAAATTCTAACACTAATTTATATATCTCTCTAAAAAACAAGTAGCGTATAACTAGGTAACTATTGTACTGTTTTATTTTGTAGTCTATATAACCTACTTCTCTTCTTACTTCTTCTCTACTTTCTACTTCTTCTTTCTACTTCTCTACTTCTCTTCTTCTTTTTTCTAATAGTATACAGTAAGCAGTATAGCAGTAACATCTTAACACTATAATTTATACATCTTTCTAAAAAACAAGTAGTGTATAACTAGATAACTATTATACTATTTTATTTTGTAGTCTAGATAACCTACTTCTCTTCTTACTTCTTCTTCTCTACTACTTTAAACTTCCTACTTCTTCTTTCTAATAGTACACAGTAAGCAGTATAGCAGTAATATTCTAATACTAATTTACACATATCTCTAAAAAAACAAATAGTATATAACTAAGCAACTATTGTACTATCTTATTTTGTAGTCTAGATAACCTACTTCTCTACTTCTCTACTTCTCTACTTCTCTACTACTTTTCTCTGATAGTAAACAGTAAGCAGTATAGCAGTAATATCCTAATAGTAATTTACACATCTAATTAAAAATAAGTAGTGTTGCAACGTTACGAAACGCTAGATCTACCTACTAGAAGCTTAGCTTACCTAGACCTACTCTATCTAAAGTTAGGCTAACTTACTAACAGATTTAAATCTCTTCTTGCTTATACTATATATGCAACGCGTTAATTGCCTATATTAGGTATACTAAGCAATTAACTAATAGGAGCACAGGACGCTTAATAAGCATATAAATAGTAACCTAAGTAGACACCTATATATAAATTAATAATCTATCTCCTACTTATTCCTAAGCTAGTTATCTAAACAACAGTTATAAGCCTAGCTTTTTAAGACTAGGACAATCTCCCTTTGTATACTTAGCTAGGATAACACTGCTTAGTAACTACTCCTCTTATATCTTTAAATCCTAATTAATCTATATAATAACTAACGCTCTAATCCCTAAGGGAGCTTATACGCTTACTAATTAATTCTAATAGCTAGGATAGTACATCTAACTCTAATTCTACACTATAAGTAAGGGAATATAGAAGCAGGTTAATCTATTAGCTAAGAACGTAATCCTAATCTACAAAGCTAAGCCTAAGCAGCTAGAGCTACCTAGCTTAACAACCTTAGATACTGCTAACCTATACAAGATACAGATTGCTAAGTATAGAGCTAAATTAAGTAACTAGGCCTCTTAGTCTGCACGCTTGCAGAACCTATAGACCTAGGTTAACTCTATAGTAGATCTAGCAATTATAACTCTAGCTATAATAACGCTTGTTAAAGAGAAGAAGTTAACTCTCTAAGCTCTAATTAAGGTACTAAAGAAGGAGCTAGCTCTATTTAATACTAGTAAAAAGAACTTAGTACGCGCATAGTACTAAGCTTATCTCTAGAAGGCTAGGCAGAGTTAGCAGAATCCTAAGAAATAGCACTAGGAGTAGAACTTTCTGTATAGTAAGGCTAAAGCTCTTAAAATTACTAATATAGAAGGTAAGCTTATAGTACACAACTTCTTAGACTTATTAACAAAGATTGCTTTAGACTAGTCTAAAGCTATACAACAGTCTATTATCTAGAACTTAGTACTAGGTAATAAGACGCTTACTCTAGATAAAGTTAGCAGAGTGTATTTAGGTCTCCTTTAGAAGTACTCTGTTTAAGCTCCCTATAGCTTAGGCAGGGTGTTTACTACTATAGGTTAATAAGCTTAGATATAGTCTTAGACCTAGTTATTATTAAACAACTAATCTAACTAAGAGAAGATTAACTGCCTATGCAGACAATTGTACTTTTAGAAGCTAATTAACTGTAACTTATTAGAGGGAGCTCTTATAGGTAAACTATTTACCTCTAGTAATTAAGTTAAGAAAGAGATTCTAAAACGCCTTAACAAACCTAAGTATAAGGACTAGAAGAACAAGGTTATTAAGAAGAGATAGATAAAGGATAGTAACTCTGCAATAAGCAGTAGCAACTACCTAGGGTTAATTGCAGCAGCACTAATAGATCCTAACTTAATAGTACCTTGATCTATAGAGTACAGGATCTACTTAACTATAGACTTTAATGCTTATCTCTTGTTAAACAGTACTATCCTTAATAATAAAGCAGCACTCTACTTAGTTAATAAGCTTAAGCTTATTAATCCTACTACTTTCTAGAAAGCTAAGAAGCTTACTTGTGTAGAGGCTAGCACCTAATCCTTCCTAATCTTAGGCACTAGCACTAGAGTAATTAAGAAAGTACTATACAGAAAGAGCAGAGAATGTACAAAAGACCTAATTCTCTATAATATTACTGTAGTAGAAGGATTTTACATTAATATAGTGCTAGAAGCTTAATTAAAGAAGGCAGGTGTATAGTACTTAGGATTAGATTTAACACTATGTATTAGCTTACTACAAAAGAGCGTTGTACTAGCTACTCTATTATGCTATTATAACCTTACTTTTATAGAATACAAGCTACTGTTAATCTATCTAGTTATAATAAGCGTAATTCTATCTACTTAGAAGCTTAGATTATAGACTACTTACTCTAGATCTAATAACAAGGATCTATAGCACGCCTAAGCAGAGCATCTAGGTCCTATAGTGCTCTAGGCACTTATAAAGAACACCTAAAACATTAGAATTAACAGAACCTTATGTTAGCAGTGCAAGCACTATGCTACAACCTATACTAGCTAAGTTATATCTAGGAAGCTAAAGGAACAATCTCTACAGCTATACTAGTAGATTACGTAGGATCTCTTTAATATGCCTAGGGGTTATCTAGAAGAGGTATAGATGTTACTAATTAAAGATAAGTATAGCAGGAAGATCTATACCTACCTAATCTATGCTAAGTTCTTAGATAAGATTATAAAAGTATTTAAGAAGTTTATAAACGTTTTTTGCACATATTATAAGCTCTGTATATTAGTAATTCTCTAGAACAACAACGTTGCTATACTACCTTAGCATAGCTAATTACAATTTAGTGTATAGGCAGAGGATTATAGTATAGAAATCTAGAACACTCTAATATATACATACAAGCTAAATAGGGGCGTAGAAAGAGCTAGGCAAGAGATTATTACTAAGTTAATTAAAATAAGGAGTAGGGCTAACCTACTAGCTAAGCTCTAGCTAGAGGTAGTAGCAGCAGCTATATAGTTATATAATATAAGCCTATCTTATAGCTACAGGATAATTACTCCTAACACAGTTTTAGATAATTAGTTTAGATAGTACTTTAAGTACTATTAACTAGAGTAAATCTATTACTACTTAGCAGATCTCTAGCTAGATTAAAGTAGAATTTACGCCTATAGATGCTAAGCTTATCTCTTAAACAGAGAATAAGCAGTAGAGTGTAACAAGCAAAGGTTTAAAGTAACTCTAAGAGGCTATATTAGATATCTAGTAGGATACAGAGCATCTAATATATACAGGATATAGATCTCTAAGCTTAATTAGGTTATAACTATACACAATATTACTTTTAATAAGAGCTTATTCTATAAGAATAAAGAAGTAGTAGGGTACCTATAAGAAGAGCTTAAGTTAATTATAGATCTGTTGTATAAGAATAAGGTTAGGGATATAGAAGAAGTGTTTAAAAACATTTTTAATTAGCTCTACGCAGCAGCCTATAAGCAGGTAGGCACTAATAATCTAGGTTACTCTTAGCAGCAGCTAGGGGGTAAGAATCTAAGAGATAATAATTAACTGCCTAGCTAGCTAGTAGATTATACTAAATAAGGAGCATCTTCTATACAAGTAACAAATAAGGCTAGTAAGTAATAGGGAATCTACGCAGGGAATCTAGAGTACTTAGGCCTAAGAACACTAGAGCTTATACCTAAGCCTATGTAAGAAGCTAACCTCTAAGGGAATTTGCTAGTAGAATACAAGATAGATTTAATAGAGAACAACCTCTAGAACAGAAGTTGTAGAGTTTTTATAACTCTGTTTTAGATATATTAGCTCTGTAGCAGAGCTCTAGTCTATACTAGAAGGCGTAAGCTAGAGTAGTGCTAAGGCAGTATATACTAAGAAGCTAGCACCTAGGCCTAGCTTATTACAGTACCTCTCTACTTATTCTTTGTTTATTAGCACGCGCCTTAGTTAAAACAACTCTATTACTTACTCTCTACTTTCTACATTCTCTATTATACTACGTTTTAAGTCTACATGCCTTCCTCTTATAATCCTTACTACTATCTAATTATCTAGCTGCCTAGCTCTGCTTAATTTTAATAATAGTGCCTTCTAGATTGCTAACTACATTGCACTTGCCTAATAAGAAGGCGTAAGGTAAGTAAGTAAGTTACTCTATCTCTTCTTATAGTTTACTTATTTACTAACTCTTTAACCTTACTTAGGCCTACAGTACTGCTCCTGTAGATCCTACCTCTTCTACTACTTACTTAGCTAAGAAGGCAAAGCTTACGCTAGATAATATTAAGCTAGAAGATAAGAAGATTAAGAAAGCCTTTAACAAGGTTCCTATTAATAATTAAGCTAAGGCTCTAGGTAAGTAGTCCTTGTGTACTTAACATGCTAGTAGCTTTATAGATCCTAAGGTCTGTATTAACTACGTGTTGTCTAGTTAGGTCTACACCTTTACTGCTAGTAACTGCTTAACTAGCTGCGCTTCTTATATTCTTAGCTATTCTTACTACTATAAAGTAAGTTTCTACTTCTTACTTTTTAGTGTTCTCTTTTCTAGCTAACTATCTACTAGGCCTTATATAAGACTTAGAAGACTCTAAATAAGTACTATATGTTTTTACAGTTTACTAAAGGTAACTCTGTAAAGCTCCTACGCGTTATTAAGCCTATCTAGGTAGACTTTAAGAAGTATAAGAACCTTCTGTGTTATACTAACCTTATATTCTAGCCTAATGCCTACTTACCTGCTACTAGTTATAAGACTAAGTAGTCTAAGTATAAGGATAAGGTTAATAAGGTTAAGGCTTATCTCTTTACTACTATAGTTCTTATAAAGTATACTACTATTGCTACTAAAGAGGTAGTAGTCTAGCTTAAGACTCTAGTAAGTTATTTCTTTCTTTCCTTACCTATTTTCTAGAGTATTTGCTAATTTCTTACTTAATATAGCTTACTGTTAACTTAATACTACTTATACGTTTTACTTACTTTAAGGCTAACCTCTGTATATATCTTAAGATCCTCTCTACTACTAGATATAAGGACTTTGTCTAAATACTTATTAAGGATGTTACTAACGCTGCTGCAGGTTATAAAGATAATAGTAGTAATAAAGGTTCTGCTAAGAGTAGTGCTTAGGTCTTCTTTTATCTTTAGCGTTTAGGATTTTCTAGCTAGATAATACCTAGGCTTATAGTTCCTTTTTCTTTATAATAATATAGCCTCTATATAAGGTAGTCTATCCTTTAGGATAGGCTAATACAATAAATAATCTCCCTAATAAACTAGTACTCCTCTTCTTACTTATACCTGTCTTCTCTTTCTACTTCTCTCCTTCTTCCTCTATTAGAGGTAAGAGAGTTAGTTATACCCCTTTAGGGATTCTAACTAGAATCCTAGAAGTAAGTTTCTATTTCTATCCCTCCTATCTCTTGTTATAGACAGCTATCTGTCTAAGGCCTCTAGGTCTTTATAAATATCCTCTCTTTCCTATGTTTTATTAATATAGCCTTTCTACTTTACTAGGTACTTACGTCTTTTGCTCTTTCTTCTAGACTATCTTTCTCTATAGATAGAGTTAACTTTCTATTCTTTAGAAGATGTACTATTATTATTAGTAATAACTAGAGGGCTAGGCTAGGGGTTGTTATTTAATTATCTGTAAAGGAGGTTTTATAAGCATAGCTTAAGCTAGTTAATATAAAAGACAGGATAGACTTTACTATTAATATCTAGTTTAATGTTATATAGAGAGATAACTTCTATAACTATAAACTTCTAGTTCTTCTAGTCTAGTTTTCTGCTTACTTAGCTGTTAAAGAACTAATTTTCTAGCTTTAGCTGGACTTTATCCTTAACCTTTAGCTAGGGGGCTTCTCTTTAGTATATATTAGCTTGCTATTCTTATATCTGCTGTGCCTCTGCTATCTAGGCTTTAACAAAATTAATTGTTTTAGTAAACTTCTATACTATGCTTACTATAGTTTTAGTAGGTTCTTTTATATATTAGTATAGTAATTCTGCTGTTAAGTCTAGGTCTATCTAGACTAGATCTACATTATAACTATACTAGAGGAAGAAAGAGCTAAACTCTGTAGATGTAGCTACTCTTTCTTTAATTATAATTTAGGCTATAGGCACCTAAGCAGACTAATTATCCTAGGCCTAGTTAATATAGGCTCTTAAGTAGGCTTCTACTACAGAGTTTATATATTTAGTACTCCTATCTATTTAGAGGTAGAAGGCTGTAGAAAGTCTCTATATAATTTTTAGCAGTTAGCACATTATCTGCTAGAAGTTACTAAGAAATTATGTTCTTTAGTTAGAAACAATTATATTAGGCAACTAGTAGTAAGCTACTATATTAGATATAAATATATAGGTAACTATCTTTACTAACAGGTCTAGTAGAGGGACTAGGACAATATTCTTAAAGAGTCTGTCTATAATAACTATAAGGTTACAGTTACTCTTACTTTTAGGTAAGTCTGTTATAAAGTCTATAGAGATTTTCTTCTAAATCCTATTAGGCAAGGGGAGAGGTTTAAGAAGTCCTTGCTTTAGTTCTCTCTATAGCTTTGTCCTTCTGTATATATTATAGTTCTCTATATACTATTATAAGAAAGTTAACATCTCTAGCTAGAAGTAAGCTTAGGAGAGGATTGTATATATATTTCCCTGTTCTAGATAGCCTGTAATTAGAGAATAATAGGCATTATTAATAATCCTAGTCCTAAGAGCATTAGAGTTTAGAACCTATACCCTCCTATAGTAATATAATTAGTCTCTGTTATCTATAGAGCACTTAGAGAGAGAGACTTTAAGGTTAAGCTATATAGAGAATTTCTAGGCTCTTAAAGAGATAGCAGACTTAGTAAGTTAGTAAGTCTTATTAATCTTAGCAGTATTCTTCTAAAGTGTTTTAAACTCTTTAATACTGTTATATAGTTCTAAGTTCTTAACTAGAGGTGTTTCTATACGCGTTTAGTCTAGTTCTGTATAGTAGTCCTCCTATAGCTCTTTATTTAGAAAGGTTGCAGAGAAGAGTTAATCTGCTCTACGTAGCCCTAAGGAGAAAACCTATATACTGTTAATAAAGTTATCTTCTAGACTAGTTCTTATTACTTGTGCAAATAGTTTTAGTAGTTAAAACTGCCTAGTCTTAGTCCTCTTATCTCCTATAGACAGAGGAACATCCTCCTCTTTCCTTAAAAGTGCGTCTACTTAGTTATTAGCCTTACTAGGCCTATAGGCAAAGGTAAGGTTAAACTAGCTAAGAAGGCTTAACTAGCAGATATATCTCTTTAAGAAGAGTTAAGCTTTATAGAAATACTCTAAGTTTTTATAATTAGTAATAACTATAAATCTCTTTACCTATTTTAGCTCTATACTCTATTCTTAGAAGTGTTTAACTACTACTAGCATCTTCTTATTATAAATAGTGTAGTTTACTTCTACCTTAGAGTTCTTAGCTAAGAAGTATACTACTATATAGAGCACCTTGTCTTTACTATATTAGGATAGTACTCTTTCTATTACCTATCCTAACGTGTTATACTCTAGTACTATCTCTAAATCTAGATTAAAGTTTATAAGTGCTAGTTCTCTAGTAAATACAGCTTTTATAGCATTAAAAGTATACTACTAAGGTTCTCTCTACTTAAAGATTGCGTTTTTTCCTATTAAGTATGTAAGAGGTTCTGCTATACTAGAAAACTAGTTAATAAACTATTAGTAGAAGTTTACAAATCCTAGGAAACTCTAGATTCTCTTTACTGTCTTTAGAGGTTCCTATAACTTTATAGCAGTAACCTTTATAGAGTCTATTTAGATACTCTTACTAGCCTTAATAATAAATCCTAAATACTTAGTACTCTTAACAGAGAATTTACTCTTTCCTATATTAAGGTGCAACTCTACAGCTCCTAGCTTCTAGATAATTTCCTTAACCTTAGCCTTATGCTCCTCTTAGGTACTACTAGAGTAGATTAACACATTATCTACATAGGTAGAGTACTATTTATCTAAGTACTCTCTTAAAACCTAGTTAATATACTGCTAGAACGTACTTAGAGCGTTAGCTAGCCTAAATAGTGTTACTAGCTACTTATAGAGTCTAAATCTTGTCTAGAAAGCTATCTTCTATTTATCTCTCTTAGCAATCCTAATCTTATAGAAGGCTTAGATAACGTCTACCTTAGTAAACTATATTGCTTTTAAGATCTGTAAGAGAGTTTTATAGATAAGAGGTAGTAGATACTAGTCTTTCTTAGTAATTGTATTTAGTGCTTAATAATTAACACAGAACTAGAGGCCTCTACTAGGTTTCTTAACAAACAGCACTAGAGTAGAAGTACTAGACTTACTAACTTAAATAAAGCCCTTATCTAAGTAGCTAGTAAGTTGTTATTAGAGTACTAAGAGCTCCTCTTAGAATATGTTATATAGTAGCCCCTATAGTACTATTACAGGTTTTCTATCTTATTTAATTAGCTTAATAGTATAATCTATATTAGGTCTACAGTAAGGTACTAGCTTATCTGCTTTCTTCTTTATAAATATCCTAAACTTATCTTTTAGAAACTCTAGAAGAAGGTCTTAGAGATCTATTAGCTCCTTCTTCTTTAGGGCCTTCTAGATATCTGCTGTTAATATAGCAAACAGTTCTATATTCTAGTCTGTTTTAGACCTCTTTTTTAGCGCCTAATATAGCTCTAGGCTAACTAGCCTAAGCAGTTAGTTAGAACAGGTGCCTTCTCTACTTCTAACTTGCGTCTGTAAGGAGTAGATAAATAACAATTTCTTAGCTAGTGCTATAGTAACTTTGTTCTTATCTATTTATAGTCTTCCTAGAATAAGGTTGTACTCTTTTTCTCTATCTAATATATATACCTAGAGGGTCTCTCTATAGCTATCTATATTAATCTTTATTCTTACAACATTAGTTACCTAAGTTACTTTTCTAGCTATGCTTAATACCTTATATCTATATATAGGGGTGCGTTAGAAGTTATTTTATAATATAAACTTAGAGAAGATTATACTATATATTAAACACTTAGTATTAATTAATATATGTGCTACAGTGTTGTCTTATACTATTATATGTAGTAATATAGGCTTACTATCTAGCTACTGCTAGTAGAACTCTTAGAATAGTTTTCTCCTCTTTATAACTTCTCTTCCTAACCCTTATTTACGCCTTTAAATAGAAGTTTCTAGTTTTCTAAATCTTTATTAGTTAAGTTATTAATCTTAAAAACCTTAGTAACTACACTTCTAACCTAGACCTTCTCTAGTCTCTTAGCTAAGGCTAGATTATATCTATTTACGTAGTGTCCCTTCTTTCTATATCTTAGACAAATATTAGTAGTTCTCTGCTAGTTTATAACTTTCTAGGTCTGCTACTCTGCTTATTATTAGTTGTTAGACTTAATTCTCTTAGAGTAGACCTTAGTAGGTTCCTAGTCTATACTATCTAGGTTTGTTCTTTATATGTGTTATCTAAAGGTACTGTTTATTAGTGCCTTAGTCTAGTAGAGGTTAACCTCTACTACTAAGACTCTAGCTATAAGGCTCTAGAGGTCCTAGTTGTCTAGAATGTCTACTAACACTATCTTGTTCTAGAAGTCTAGTTAGAGTATAGATATATACCTAGTCTTAAAGTTCTTTGTATTATCTTCTTTAGCAGTGTTATAGGCTAGCTAGATAAACTCTGCGTTAAAGGACTTAATACTCTAGTTACTCTTCTTTATAGTAATAGTTTAGAGTTTCTGCTAAGAGCGTTCCTTAAATAGGGAGTCCTTATACTGCTTGTCTAGAAAGTCCTAGAACTAGGCAGTTATACCTATTAGGTTACAGTCCTTTTATAATAAGCTAACCTATACAGCCTATTCTTCTAGCCTATTAAATATATAGGTAACTCTTAGAACAGCTTCTTAGTCTCTTATAGACTTTAACTTATCCTTTATCTAGGACTTAAATATTCTATATATACATTAGTTACTGCTAAACTTACCTATATTAGGTAACTTTATAGCCTTGCTTAGTTTATTGTTAATTACTTGTATAGAGGTAGAGGGTGTTATACTCTAAGTTAGCACTCTTATAAATATAATATAGGCTTAGACCTAAGCTTTAACTAGCCTTTATATAGTCTTCCCTATATCTTCCTATTATAGTTCTAGGTTAGAGTCTGTAGTAGAGTAGGCTTTAGCGTTAGTAATAGTTACTACAGCCTTAGGTAGAGTTACCTATAATAAGTAGGTAGTTAGGCGCTCTAGTACGTAAGTAAGTAGCTCCTCTTACTATTTCTTAGGTACTAACAAAGTAGTAAGGCTCTAAAGTTTAGTTCTAATATTTAATTAATTATTGTTGCTAGTACACAGCTTAATACTGTACTCTTCTAGACACCTAGCAGTGTTATTAAACAACTTACTTATTAATCCTTATTTAGTAATTAAATCTAATTATAAGAAGCTAACCTCTAAGGGAATTTGCTAGTAGAATATAAGATAGATTTAATAGAGAACAACCTCTAGGACAGAAGTTGTAGAGTTTTTATAACTCTGTTTTAGACGCTTTAGCTCTATAGCAGAGCTCTAGTCTATGCTAGAAGGCGTAAGCTAGAGTAGTGCTAAGGCAGTGTACGCTAAGAAGCTAGCCCCTAGGCCTAGCCTGTTACAGCCTAGCGTTGTACACTCTAGCAGCTTCTAAGAAGAGTACTTACCTAGAAGAGCAAGCCTGCTAAGAGGAGTAAGAATAGAAAGATCTAGGTAATATAACGCTGCACTTATATACTCTAAGAGCGCTGCTTCTACAGCTCTAGGTATTAAGAGCAATATAGCTACTATAGACAACTTAGATTAATTAGAGGCAGCACTAATTCTAAGCTTACTACTAAGAAGAAGCAGAAGGTTACGCTATCTAGATCTAGAGGATCCTAGAAGTAACACACTAGAGGCTTACTTTCTTCTATATAACTGCTAGACAGATTATAGAAAGAGCTACCTATTAGATAAGTTAATCCTATTAGGATTAACTAGCACTAAGCTTAAAACAGTATATACTGTAATACAAGCATTAGCAGAGAAGAAGAAAGAGTAACTGCTAGTCCTAAGCTAAGCTTATTAGCTATATAGGAACTAACTTCCTAACCCCCTATAATAATAGAGAGATCTACTCTCTTACCTATATAGACTACTATTTAAGCAAGCTATAAGTAAAGAGATTACTACTCTACACAACACAGGCACCTAAGAAGTAATTAATTTACTTACTAGAGATAACAAGCTACTACTACTTAAATAGGTGTTTATATATAAATTAGATTAGGATAGCTACTTTCTTAAGTGTAAAGCTAGGATAGTAGTACGTAGAGATCTCTAAGTTATTAACACAATCTAGTCTACCTATACAGCAACGCTTACTACTAGGTTTTTTAGAACTGCTATAGCAATTATATAATAGCTAAATTTAACTTAGAAATTATATAGTATAATATTGTTAGAGCCTTCTTATATGCTTACAGAGATTACTAGCTAGTAGTAACCTATAAGCTACTAGATAGTTATAAGATACCTAAGAAATGTGTTTAGCTTAAATAAGCACTGTATAGGTTAAAGAACTTACTTCTTCTATAGTATAAGAAGCTCTCTTAAACACTAAGAGTAACTAGACTTATAGTATCTAAAGAAGAGCCTTACTTGTTCTTTAGCAGTAATTGCTAGATACTGCTACTCTTCTACGTTAACAATATACTAGTAATATACTATTCTCCTTAGATCTTAGAAGCTAAGTATATTATAGATATAATTATAGTAGCCTATATAATTAAAGAGCGTAGCCTAGTATAATAGTTTCTTAATATTAGAGTACTTAGAAACTAGGAACAGAGGATAATAACGCTTGTTTATAACAAGTATATTAACAAAATTACTAAGAAGTTTAACCTTAATAAAACTAGACTCTTTTTATATACTCTACTCTCTACTGTAGATCTAGTAAAGAGCACTAGAAAAGCTACTAGGCAGAAGATTAAGAGCTATTAGAAAAGAGTTAGATTAGTACTATACACTGCAATTATGCTATAACTAGATATAGCGTTTACAGCAGCTAAACTATCCTTATACCTTACTAATCTAAGTAAGAAGCACTTTAAAGTAATACACTAGATAATTGTCTACTTATACTAAACTAGGTATTAGTTAATCTAGTATAGCAGGCACAGTAGAGCTAAGCTGCTTATTTATAGTAACGCCTTATTTACTAATAATGTTAAGACTAGGCAATCTTTCTATAGATACCTTATAATGCTCTTTAGTAGGCTAATAGTATAGAAGGCGTCCTAGCAGGCTACTGTTACTACCTCTACTACTAAGGCAGAGCTCTTAGCACTTAAGTACGTTGCTAAGAAGACTATAGCGCTTAAACAGCTATTTAATAAGCTTACACTAATCCTAGGAGCTGCCTAGACAATCTTCTGTAATAACTAGCAAATAATTAGGCTAGTAGTTAGAGAGAATAAGTGTATAACAACGCAGCTGTAATATATAAATATATAAAATATATAGTTATAATAAGAGTATACTGCAGGTACATTTAAAGTGCTTTACTTCTCTACTAATAGCATACTAGCAGATAGATTAATAAAAAATCTATTAAGGCAGTAATTTAAGAGGTTTAGAGACTAGCTTAATCTTAAGGATATAATTACAATAGTTATAGAAGAGTAAGGCATAGGTATATATATTAATTAGAAAGAACAAGGTATTATTAAGGAGCATAGCTCTATAGCCTTAGGCCTAATCTAAATAGAGAGGAGTTTACTAACAAACTTATTAATAAGAGCATTAATAAGCTTAACAGCTCTTTTTTTATAGCACTTACCTAGAGCGTAGACCTTATTCTTATTAGTAGCAGCGTTAGCAGCAGAGGTAGGAGTAGTAGGTATAAGTATAGGCAGCTTAGAAAAAAAGAAAAGAGGTAGGGAAGAGCTATAGGCAGCAACTACAACCTTAGTAACTACTAATACTATATAGAACTTAGTTCTTAATTTCTTAAGAGCTAAGTCTGTAGCTAGCAGATAATTACGCTGTATAGCTGCTAGGAGCTTACAGGCCTTAGAGAGGGTAAGTAAGAAGCTATATATATTAGTAAGCAATTAATAGATAAAAGAGAAGGAAGATTATCTTACTAGAGATTGCAGTTGTGCCTAGAGGCGCAACACTAGCAGTAGGAGCTGCTACCTAAGTAATTATAGCACTTACTGTTTAAATAACTAGCTAAGACACTATTAATATACCCTAGGTATAACTTCTTACACTAGATTGTTTTAGTACTATAGGTACTAAAAATAGGAGTAGAGAGTAGAGATGTTATCTGCTTCTTATTGCCTAAAGGTGTATAAGGTAGTAAGAGCAAGCGTAGGGGCAGAAGCAGAGTAGAGTATAAGCGTAAGCGTAAGCAAGGTAGTGTAGAAAAAGAGGAGCATAGCAGTAGTGCTAATAACAACAATAATAATAGCAGAGGCAGCAAAGATAGCTAGTAAAGTAGTAAGCCTAGAAGAGAAGCTAGTAGTAAGCTTATAGAGCTTAGAAGTAAGGTAATAGTAAGCAAGACAGAGCATGTATAAGAAGATTAAGCAGTAAATATAGCAGTAGTGTGCGCCTTCTACATAGTAGAACATTACTATAGGTATTAGTGTTTAAGTAACAGATATAGGTGTAGATTAATTAAAAGAGTACTAACCTTAACTATAGCATAAGGTTATACTAAAACAGAATGTAGAATAAGTAATAGATTAGTGTTATAGGAGGCTTACTTACTAATTTCTTAGTATATATAACACATACCTTAACAAAAACTAGTATAAGCTCCTAAATAGGCAAGTCTTACGTGCTTAACTTGCCTAGAAGGTGTGTTATAACATTACTAAACGCTAGATCTACCTACTAGAAGCTTAGCTTACCTAGACCTACTCTATCTAAAGTTAGGCTAACTTACTAATAGATTTAAATCTCTTCTTGCTTATGCTATATATATAACGCGTTAATTGCCTATATTAGGTATACTAAGCAATTAACTAATAAGAGCACAGAACACTTAATAAGCATATAAATAGTGACCTAAGTAGACACCTACATATAAATTAATAATCTATCTCCTACTTATTCCTAAGCTAGTTATCTAAACAATAAGTAGCGTATAACTAAGCAACTATTGTACTATCTTATTTTGTAGTCTAGATAACCTACTACTCTTACTTCTTTACTTTTTCTTCTTCTCTTTTACTACTCTACTTCTTTGCTTTAATAGTATATAGTAAGCAATATTACAGTAATATTCTAATACTGTAATTTACATATTTCTTTAAAAAATAAGTAGTGTATAACTAGGTAACTGTTGTACTATTTTATTTTGTAGTCTAGATAACCTACTACTCTTTTACTTCTTTTCTACTTCTCTACTTCTTTTCTTACTTTTCTACTTCTTTTTTCTAATAGTATACAGTAAGTAGTATAGCAGTAATATCCTAATACTGTAATTTACATATTTCTTTAAAAAATAAGTAGCGTATAACTAGGTAACTGTTTTACTCTTTTATTTTGTAGTCTAGATAGCCTACTTCTCTTCTTACTCCTTATGCAATATTTTACAAATAAAAGCTGGTAGTACAGTACCTATCACCCCTCTCTTCCGCGTCGCTATCGCTACTGCCAACCCCCTCGTTTATTCCGTTCGTTGCGTTCTGCTCAACATCTTCTCATCCTCACGCTTAAGTCTCTCGTTCAACACTTCCACCAGCGCTCCACAAACCCCCTACCGTCCATCATGCGCAGCCTTGGGCACCAGACTCTCGCTCTCGCTGACGGGCTCCTGCTGCTTGACTTGCTTCTCCTGCGGGCGGTAGTGCTCGGGCACCAGACCGAGTTCGCGGCGGTTGTCGGCGACCTTGTCGGCGGAGTGGGGGCCGGATGGTGCGGGGACTATGCTCTTGTTCTTGCTCTCGCTCTTGGGCTTGGGCTCTTTCTGGACGGGGCTGGGGCTGCGCTCGCTGGAGAGTGCGGGCTGTGGTGTTGAGTCGGAGGAGGAGTCGGAGGGGGTGGAGACGTCGGGCGTGGAGACGTCGGCGGCGGCGTCAGCGGTCATGTCGTCGTCGTCGTCGGAGTCGATTTCCGAGCCGTAGATTTCGGGATACTGGCGGAAGCAGTTCTGCATGTCCCTGCGCGTGTCGTCAGTGCTGTCGTTGGTGCATGGGCACGGCGGGATGCCTCACTTGAACTTGTCAATGCAGTCCATGCCCTTGGGCTCCTCCTTGCTGTAGACGAAGCAGCTGAAGGCCGCCTTGAACTCGTCTCCACACGGCCCGGTGGCCATGCCGCCCAGACAGGGGCAGTCCCAGTTGATCTCGCCCGTCTCCGGGTTGAAGGCGCCCTGCTGGTCGGCCTCTGCCTCGAGGCCCTCGATGCCGCCCTCTGCGGGCTCCGCGTTGGTGGGCTTTGCGCGCGCAGCCTCCTCTGCGGCCGAGGCTTCCTTCTGGCGCTGGGCCTCGAGCTGCTGCTGGACGGCCTTGCGTTGGGCGCGCTCGGCCGAGATGGACTCGATGGTGGGCAGCGTCTCCGACTCGACTTGGGTGGCGGGGGCGATCGTACGTCTTGGCTCCTCGGCGAAGACATCGGTGGTGTTGTAGTAGTAGATGATGGCACCGGCGAGACCCAGCCGTGCGACGAGGCTCTTCCAGCTCCTGCTCTTCTGCGCCGGCGGCGCTGTGCTGATGAATCGACGGGCCGGCAGCGCGGTGCGCAGCGCGCTTTGGCGGGCAATGAATCTGGGGGCGCTTCGCAACATGGCAACGAGACAGGAAATGACAGAAACAGGAAGAGAGGGAGGTGGTGGTGGGCGGCACGACAGCTATGGGCACGGCTGTGTCTGTCGTCACTGATGCAAAAGTTACGGCGTTCTCGGACCTGCATTTCTAAGCTCGTGTCCGTGCACCAATGATCAAGTACTTCCGCTCAGCCTTACAAGGAAGCTGTGCATTTAGTATACAAGCTGCCTCTGCTATTCGATACACCTTTCAGCCTTACAAGCAAGCTGTGCATTTAGTGTGCAAGCTGCCTCTGCTATTCAATACACCGTTCAGCCTTACAAGCAAGCTGTGCATTTAGTATACAAGCTGCCGCTGCTATTCGATACACCGTCCACCACAAGGCAGCGTATTGCAAAGACAGAAACCGGGTCGTCCAGTCTGCGACCGTCGTAGTCAAGCTCCCGTCACGCCAATAACACCAAACCTTTGCGTTGCGTCTTACATCTCCAGCTTTCCATAGCCTTCTGCGCCCTCTGCTACGGGCTGCACGCCCGCGTCAACGCTGTCTCGCTTGACGCCCATGCTGTCCTCGCCCTTGCCCACGCCAAACATGCGGATGGCGTCTGTGAGGGCCGTCATGGCGTCCTCGTTGCTCATCGACCCAGGCAGGCCCTGGCCCTGCATGCCTGAGCTGATCTTCTTGGTGGCATCCTCGAGCGCGCGCACGCGGCGCTGGAAGTTCAGGCGGTCCATGAACAGCTGCTGGCGGCGGCGCTGCAGGTCACGGCGCTCGGCAGAGAGCAGCTTCTCAAAGTCGGAGAAGTGCGCGAGCTTGAGCTGGAGCTTCTGTAGCTGCAGGTTGACCGAGCCCGAGACGAGGCGCGTGATGTGGCGTTCCTCGTGAGAGGCGAGCGCAGACGAACGGGCTGCGGAGAGGGCAAAGGGTAGTGTGACGAGCGGGTTGCTGTCTGACGAGGCGTCCTTGGTGGCTACTGTGAGGTCCTGGGTGGTGTCGACCTCCATGGCGTCGTCGCCTTCCGGCTTGACGTCTGAGGCGCCTGTCGCGGGGGTGGAGGCCTTCTCGCCTTCCTTCTCCTTGCCCTTGTCTGAGGGCGCTGTTGGCGCCTTGTTGATCTTGTCCTGCAGGATGCGCTTCATCTCGCCCACGCTGCGACCCGAGGCAACGGCAGCTTCCGTGACGTTTGCCGGGGCCAAGCCGGCCAGAAAGCTGACGACACTCAAGATGGGGTTGTCTGCGTGGTGCAGGGGCGCGCGGCCCTCGCTGAGATAGTCCAGGTCGCGGAGGAACTTGGCTGAAGGCGTGGCGGCGTCCCCTTGGGGCAGGTCGGCCTCGATGTACTTGTCTTCGATCTCGAGCTGCAGGAACTTCATGACGCACTGCTCGCGCGTCTTGGTGGCAACGTGGTCGGCCACGCGGTTCCAGTCTTCGTCAAACTCCTCCAAGCCCTCGAGGAGCAGAAGCGTCTCCTCCTCGGTCCACTTCTCCTCCGACTCGGGTACGGACGAGGAGTCTGGGTTGGCGATCTTGGTGAAGTCGGCCGACGAAGTGCCCGAGGGGAAGTTGCCCTCGACGAAACACCTGGGGCAGAGGTCGCGCTTCAGGCCGCCCACGCTCTTGGTCTGGCCGGGCTGCTCGGACGGTTTTGTCTCGTGGAAGTGGACACGGGTGCATTCGACGCCGCAGCTGAAGCAGTTGATGACCTTGAGGGGCTCCTTGGCAGCCGCCTCGAGCTCCTTGACATCGGCGGCGCCACCGTTGGCAGCGCCTTCGCCGTTGGCGGCCTTGTCCTTTGGCTCGGCGGAAGCCTCCTTGCCGTTGGCTTCGTAGATGTTGCGTCCGGCGAGGGACTTGGTCTCTGCCTTTGCCGTGGGCTGGGCGCTCGCAGCACGGTCGGTGGCGGCGCTCTGCTTGCCGTCGGTGAGCTTTGCGCCGGGACCGGGCTGGAAGGGCTGCAGGCCGCGGGGCGTGTCGACTGTGACGCGGAAATGGCCGGTGAAGGGGGGGCCGATGTTGGACGGGCGCTCCTGGGGGTCGACCTAGAGAGGGGTTAGTTGGTTGGCAGTCAGGCCATGGTGTGAGGCTGTCTTGTACCTGGTAGTTGATGAGCCCCCACTGCTCGAGGAAGGCGTGGACGCGCATGATGGCGCAGACGTCGCCGGCCAGGTTCCTCCTGCAGGCGGTGACGGTCAGGTACTCGGAGGGATTCAGGCGGTACGTGTTGATCATGAAGTCGCGGTAGTCGCGGTAGACGGCGGGCGTCTTGCTGCGGTTGCGGCCGTTGAAGAACTCGGGCAGGGCCTTGCGCTCGCGGTAGTCGATGTAGCGCATGTCGAACCAGGTGGCGTAGCTGGGGATGATGGTGGCATACGTCTGGGCGACAAAGTGCGAGCGGGCGGCGGCCTGCAGGTCGGCCTTTGCAGCGGCGTCGGGGTCGGCAGCGTCAGCGTCAGCGTCTGCTTCGGTTTCGGCTTCGGCTTCAGGGCCGTCGCCGTTCTTGTGCTTGTTGGCGTCGTCGAGGCCGCCCATGTCCTCGTCGTCGTGGCCGTCGGCGTCGTCGGCGTCTGGTCGCGGGCCGTCGGGGGCATCGAGGGGGTTGTCTGAGGC